>PVKA01002161.1:0-130477 GCA_004027165.1 Ctenomys sociabilis
CTACCTTAGGTGCTTGAACTCGACACCACAATCCAACACAATCCAGCATTCTGCAACCATAGGGAGTTATTCAAAGAAATTGTCGACCATATCCATTTACAGCTCAGCTTAATATTATGGGCTCACGATGTATACTTCATTTTTATACTTTTATACTTTTCTGCTGGATGGTTAAGACCTAGGTAGATCAAAACTTATACATCAACACATGAACTTTATATTTCCTATGTGGTCATTGAAGTCTTCTCAGGGTTTATCTTGTAGTCCTGTACATTATTCTGTAGTTCCTTTGTCTGTGTCATCCATGTGGATGAGTCACAGCCAATGATTGACCAGATTGCTTTCTGTGAGAGCCTGAGAGAAAGTTTTCTCTTCATGTGACTCTCCCCAGGCACACTATAGAACTTCAATCTCTTTCCTCTGTGGCTCCACAATCTCCTTGCTCTACATCGTGAGTTTTGTAGAGTAAATTCTTAGGTTCTAGACAGACTTGTACTTTGAGTTGGAAGTTAATGTTACCAGAGAAATCCAATTCATTTTATCATTTCTGGGCAATACAGTACTAAGTAGTATTCTCACAAATCAACAGTTGAACCCATAAACAAAGATTAGGTTTCCCATCTGCTTTGTAAGTGAGAGTTGGCTACTCTCAGTACATTGCCCAGACAGGAATTGAGGGTGGGTGGCAGTCCCTTTGTTCCACAGACCTACTGTAAAGCCACTAATTCAGAACCTACACACTGTGGATGTTCCACACATGGAAGGTGTCGTAATTTTTAGACTCTTTTTGAGTTCAGTGCAAATCCAAGTAAATCCTTGGCTCGAGCAGAAATACCAGGCAGCAGACACCAAGATCCCCGCCCAGGCGAGGATGGAACAGTGATCTCATAACACAGCTCTTGGCCAGGGTCAGGGCATTTGTCAGGAAGTTTGCTTGTGGCAGTATCATTGCAGAAGTTGGCTTCATAGCTTCTAATTCATCATGAATTCTTGACTGTCAAAGGAAGAAAGACAAATGAAGGAATTTGGAGCCATTTGACACACTGTGTTAATATTTGCCTAGTTCTGCCTGCTTCCTCCCAACCAATTTCTGTGAGAAAAGTCTAAAAAGTGGGACTAAGCTCACAAAAACTTGGTCTAGAGTTGCAGATATCACCAAGCTTTGACCAGTAGAGAAATAAATGAAGCTCAGAGAGTTTTAGGCTATTCACTCATTTCTCTATGATCCTGTTTGCTTTTTGCAAAACTAACGTGAAAATGTTATTACCACTGTAGCATTGTTCAGAAGTGGGGTCCTCTAGGGATAGTTAAACCATGAAGGGGTAGGTCTTAATGGTGCACAAACTCAATTCTCCTTACAACTCTGGTGGCAAACCCAACTGGATGAGACTTCAATGAAATTTCCACATCAGACATTTGGCCCTTTCATTTGTACTGATTTTAGTAAGTTTAAAAAGTAAAATGCTTCAGGCATGGTTCTCACTTTTTTGTGTGAAACACTTAAGTGGCTTATCCTAGAGTAGTAATAATATTCAGGAGGCTGAGACTTACCCTCAGGTATTTTTGATGGGCATGTGCACATCAAGCAGTAATATGCTTTAAATTTTGAATTGTATTTGCTCCTAGTGGTATGTGGAAAAGTGTCTGTCATCATATATTAATCCTGGACTCTGCACTCTTGCAACAACTTCTGCTAGTCCCAGGAGGGATTTTGCCATTGCTGATGGCTCTCTCAGAGCTCCTTCATAAGCAGTCATGCCGTCTCTAACAATAAGAGGTTTATTTCTGCCTTCCTAATTCAGATGCCTCTTATTTCCTTTTCTTGTCTTACTGAATTAATTATGGCTTCCAGCAGGAGGTGGAGAAGCAATGATCAGAGGCACCACCTTGCTTGGCTCCTGGTCACAGCATGAGAGCTAGTTCTAGAATTTCCACCATCATGATGCTGGTTCTAGAACTTTTTTTTAGCACCAGGAATTGAAATCAGGACTTTGTGTTTGCCAGGCTGGTGCTTGTGCAGCTGAGCTATATCCCTGACTCAAGTCTAGAATTTTGTAAATGTTCTTCATTAAGTTCAAGAAATATCCCTATATTTTATTTTTTTTGAATGTCATAAATGAGCATTAGATTTCATTAAATGAGTCATGATATAATCATAGCATAATCATGATTTTACTTCTTTGATTATTAACTTGATGGATTATATAAACCAATTTTGGAATGGTTAGCACACCAGCCATGTGTGGGACAATCAGACACTTGATTGCAGTATATGGCTCTTTTAGTACATTATTGGATTTAGTTTGCTAATACTTTGTGGTTGTTTTTTTTTTTGTATTTTAGGGAAGGGTCTACAGGGTGTTCAGGGTCTCACTACTAGAATGGACTCAGCAGGTAGTGGGGAGGCACAGCAAGCCCAGGGATCAAATCCCAGGGATCAAATCCCCGGTCCTTGCACCTACTTGCAGGAGCTTTAATCTGCTGAGCTATTTGGCTGGCCCTTTCTGAAGGTATTTTTCTGGCATTGATCTTCACAAGAGCTACCATTCTTCTGTTGTGTTAAAATTATCTCTAGTATTGGTATTAAGGTCTGCCAGCCTTGTGCAATGACTTGGAAGCATTTTTTTCCCCTTATGTTCTGAACGATATTGGTGAGTGCTGGTCTAGTACTTGCCAACATATGCAGTATCATTCACCAGTGAAACCATTTGGGAACATTTAGTAACTACTGTTTAAATTTTCTTAATAGCCACAATCTTATTCAGATAGTCAAGCTTTTCTTGGATGAGTCTTTACAGGCTGTGTCTGCTAACTTCTTTGTCCTTTCCATCTAGATTTGTAAAAGTTGTGGGCACAGAGTTGTACACACACTCATTTACTTCCATGTCCATGGAGCCTCTTTATTTTAAGGGTTAGTAATTTGTGTCTTTTTTTTTGCTGTTCTTAGTAAACCATAGTCATAAGATTTGATTTGATTGGTGCTTGCAAAAAAAGCACTTTTCATTTTATTGATTATCTCTGTTGAATTCCTGTTTTTTTTTAAATATATTTAGTACAGGGTCTACAAGGTCTCACTTCACAGATCAGACTCGTAGTGATCTTCCTGTTTTCAGCCTCATAAATGCTGGGTGACAAGCATTCACCACAGTCTCAGTCACCATCTCAGTGCATCCTGGGGGCAGGGCTGGCACAGCACACTGGGGATCTAACCCCAATCCCTGCACCTGCCTAAGCAGGCATTTTAGTCTGGTCAGTTACCTGACCAGCCCTTGGTCTTTGTTTTTTGAGACAAGGCTTGACTATGTAGTCCAGACTGTCTTTGAACTCACTATGTAGTCCAGGGTTGGCCTCAAACTTGTGATCCTCCTGCCACAGCCTTCTGAGTTCTGGGATGACATCATGCCCGGTTCCCTTGTTGTCTTTTTTTCAGTGTATTTGGTACAAGGTCTACTATGCATCTCAGACTTGTAGTGATCCTCCTGTTTTCTGCCTCTCCAATGCTGGGATTACAGGCCTGCACAATCACATCTGGTCTCCATGGCTGGCTCCGCATGTTGGTGGAGTTGTGCTGGTATGGTGTTTGGTGCTGGGGACTGAATCTTGGTCCCTGCACTTGCCTAAGCAGGTGCTTAGTCCACTCAGCTGTCTCAATGGCCCTTGCCTTGTGTTGCTGTTGCAGGTGTTATACACACATTTTTACATCTCTACGTTTGTTAGGATGATTTTTATTGGCACAGATGTGAAGATCTCTGGTGAATGTTCCATGAGAGTGTGAGAAGACTATACCTCTCTGTTATCTTATGAGTCATTCTGTGAGTTAGTATCTCCAGGTGATCGATGGTGCTGCTAAATTCAACTATGCTGCTACTGGCTTTTTGCCTTCTGGAACTGTCTGTTTCTGGTGGAGGGAAGCTGAATTCTGCAATTGTTTGATTGGGGTCATCAATTTCTTCTGTCAACTCCATCAGCTTTTGACTCATAGATTTTGATTTTTCAAAGACCCAAATGAAGGATTGTTATGTGTACCATTTATCCTTAGGACCATGCACACCTTTGATTTCTGGTAACTTTGCTAGCTCTGAAGTTTGCACTATCTGTCAGATAATGACTCCCAATGTCCTTTGATTAGTATCAGCAAAGTAGATGTTTCTTGATCCAATCACCCATAAGTTATGTCTTTAAATTTAGATGCGTTTCCTGTAGACAGTATGTAGTTGGTTCCTGTTTTGTTATCCAGTCACAAACCTTGTTTGTCAACTGGCAGATTTGGACCCTGTGATTATTTTCACAGCTGGACTATTATCTACTAAATGAGTAACTGTTCTAATTAATACTCCTTTGTTTCTTCTTTTTGCCCTTTTCTTCTGCTTGTTTCATTTTTGTTTTCTCTCTTGTCATACCAGCTACACTTAAAAAACACTTTATGGCAGTGGGCATCAATTTTGTAATACACATATAAAACTATTCACAATTCTTTTTCAAATATTTTTGTAGCATCTCATGGTTAATGACTTAAAATAACTGTACACCTTCCTGCAAAGTGCTGACGCTAGTCAAACACGTGCAGAAGGAAAGCCTCTTACCTCTCACCCTTGTGTTCCAGCGATCCACATGTGCAGACTTTGACTGAACACAAAGCATACAGATACATGATAAAAACCTGAGAAAGCAAAAGCCCCAAAGGGCTGACTGGCACTAAGTAACTGGGTAGCAAAGTCCCTATTGTCATGCCCTCTTCTTGGGTTTCACTTTGGTTGATGATTCTTTCCTATAGCAATCATTCTTGGTGTGATTACAAAACAAGATCTTGGAGACGGGTAGATGGCTTAGTGGAATAAGCACTTCCCTGGCAAGTGCAAGGGCCGGAGTGCAATCCTTGGTTCCACCAAAAACAGTGTCTCATCATTCTGTAGTTAGTATTATACTGTAAGAGGTTTTCCTCTCCAGGCTTCGTTTTAACTATCTTATTTTAAATTATAATTTATGAATATTTTTAATTATTTTGATGATTGAAAATAACCCAGATATTGTCACTTGGAACTCAGCAAATCTGAGTCCCTATACTGGACTACAAACTTTATTTTATTAGTTTATGTTTCCAGAGCACAAATGGTTAATTTACTGTCGAGGGTTAGTGTGTATATAATATGTTCTAATTGTTCTTTACTCCCTCTCTCTATATCTTTTTATTTTTCCACCATCACCTTCATTATTTATTGTATAAAACCTTATAAAATTAATTATCATACACACAGATTGAAGGTCTCCCTTCTATCCATATCCTTGCCATCATTTGTTACTAATTTCCTAATGGTAACCATTCTTTCTGGGGTGATATGAAGTCTCATAGTTGTTTTAATTTCCTTTCTTAAATGGTATGTGATGCTGAACACTTTTTCATGTAGTTATTGGCTACTTATATTTCTTCATCTGATAAGTTTCTAATAATTCAGATGTGCATTTTAAAATTAGGCCTTTATATTTGGGATGGTTTAACTTTTTTGAATTCTTTGTGTACTCTATATATTAAGAGAAAACAGGTAAAACTCTTAAAGAAATAGATGTAGGTAAAGACTTTCCAAACAAAACCCCAGCTGCACAAGGAATAATATCCAGAATCAATAAATGGAATCATATCAATTTTTTAAATATTAATTTTATTGAGAAAGACAGGGCATTGAGACAGTTTCAAAACAGGTTAGTAGGACAGTTACAATAATTAATACATTGCATATTATTGTCTTTGTAGTAGTTATTTATTGTACAAGATGCAGACATGATATCTTGTCTAAACACTATTAGTACAAATCTTTCTTCTCATTAAGAGAAAGTAGCTTTATATCTATGCTAACTATTAAGAGAAAGTAGCTTTATATCTATGCTAACTATTTTGCATATACAGATACAAAATGGTCCTTCATTTATATCCCCCTTTTTTGTTTAATTTTGTCAGAGATAGGTATTACATTGCCATCTAAATATTGTAGGTACATGAATTCAGCAAAATAATCCAATATAGTCCAGTAGTCTATCATAGTAGTGGATTATCTGCAGGACTGGCAATGTCAGAGTTGTTGACTTGAGCCTTTTATATGATTCTACACAGCAACAGAAATTTCCAACAGAGAAGGCACAGATCAAAACTGCTTTGATGCCCCCTTGTTCTCCAAGATGGAAAGGTTTTTCCAAGGCATCTTTGACCTCTCCTGAGCCAGCTCTATGATCAGGTGGTGGCTGCAGGACATAGATGGGCACATTTATTACCCTTGTGCTATCGCCAAAGTGGGCAGGAAAGCTCCATGAGCCGTGGTGGCTATGCCAGCAAGGCCTGAGAGCCTTTCCAAGTCCATGATACACCCCTATGTCACCGAAGTCTCTACAACTAGGGGGACAAACCCTCAACAAGCCCTGTGGCTCCCAGGAGCATCAGGACACCCAGGCCCAGAGGATGGGAGATGACCACGCCTTGCTGCTGTGACAATTCAACCAGAAATGAGTCTTATAGGGCTAAATCCAGCAGGGCACTTTTCTGTGAGATCTAGAGGGGACTCATTATCTTAGCCTCCTTGTTTCTAGAAAATTGTCAGATTTCTCTCTACATCTTTAAATGTGTTAAGCTAGTGTTTTTAATAGTGTTAGGGGACCTTGCACTTGCCAGGCAGGCCGTTATGCCACTGAGCTATCTTCCCAGCCCTGAATAGTGTTTTTTTTTTCCATTTATCTTGAAACCTTGGCTGGATCTTTAGTTGTACCTTCAAGAAATCCTTATATCATCCTTATTTTTCTTGCTCAAGTGCAAGACAAAACAAGAGACTGGTATTTCAGGAGAAAACTTCTAAGATGAACAAGGAGCTAATGAAGGAGTGGGAGGAGAAGCACAGATGATCTTACTGCTAATTGTCTCTCAATCCGCTTCATATTTCTTTAGAAAATGACTCTGATGAGTGCAAATATGAAAGTGAAACTGCTTTTGTGTGCTCTTTTCCTGTTCCATTTCCATGCTTACACTCTGTCCTTCCCTCCTTCATTCTCTCCCTCCTTTCTTTCCTTCCCTCTCTTTCTCCCTCCTCCCCTCTTTTCTGTTTCTCTCTCCTGCTTTCCTCCACTCTGTTCTTTCCTGTCTCCTTTCCTTTCTCCTTCTAGGCAAATTTTCTGATAACCTGTGGTCATAGCTATAAAACAGAAACTGAAAAGAATACTCAGGAATAATGTCACTACCGGAAAGACCCTGGAGGATTCCCCTCAAAATGCAGAGATGTGGATGGAAGAGGCATACTGGCAATCCTTCCACCCCTCAGCTTGTTTAAGTAACTCGTCAGTCCCCTTGTCTTGTCACAAACTTACTAGGAAAGTCAAAGCACAATCCCTGCTTCTCACCCCTGTTTATCACTTGATTTGTCTAGAATATCAACTTGCCTGAATTATGTGCAAAGCCAATTAGGTGGAAACTATTTTTAGAAAGAAGCAAAATATTTACAAATTACTTCTTCTGAATAGCCTTTATTCATCTTAATCCTCATTATTAGCAATGAGCAATAATACATTCTATTATTAGTGTGGAAATGATAACAAGGTTATTTTTCCAGTGTATATTTTTATGTTTTTGACTTTTTGAATCCTTTTTGGAAACTATTAATTTGCTATGCTATATCACTTAGCTTATATTGCTCACTACATTAAAAAATGTAAAAAATAGCTAAAAATAATAGACTTCATAGGAATACATGAGAGTAGAAAACTTTTAAGTCACTTTTTAAAAATATAAGGTGCAGAATATACATCTATTTGGGCTGATTTGGCTAACCAAGGTCAGGAGCAAAGCTGGCTTCCTTTTAAATGTCCACCCCTCCCTCTGAGCCTTCTGGGGATCCAGTAGGTCAGGGCTCCGAGTCCTAATGAGTAATGCAGTAACACTCAAGCTGCTGCAGATGGGATGGGAATAGCAAACACCACGCCTCTCTAATTACAGACATTAGCCCGCCAGCATGGGGATGCCTTCTAACATGGGGGGATGAAAACGCACATGAAAATACCAATGTGCAGGAGCTGCCAAAGCCATCCCAGATTCTCACTGCCAGCCAGTCTCTGCCTGAGCCTGATGGCAGCACTGACAGCCTGCCTACCTCCTGCAAACCTGGAAGCCAAGGTCAATGCCATAGGAAGTGAGCCAGCTGCCAGCCACCCTGAGCAAACAATGAGCATGTCACAAAGATGCTAGGAAGGGTTCGGGATTGGCAGAGACACTGGGCAGACAGCACAGGTCATGGGCTCTAAGCTTGCTTTTTCCTGACACATTCACAGGGAGGCAGGAAAATCACTACCCAATGAACCCGTGGTTTTAGGGACCACCTTCCACTTGCTTGTACTTTTCAAATGTGTTTCCTTTTCTAGACTTTACATTCTTTTAAGATTGCTTTTTATAGAATACACTTTGTGAAAACCGAATCTGAAGTTTAGTTGGGAATTAGGATATGTATGACTTTGAACAAAAAATAGTTAAAAATAAAATAATTTAAGAAAAATTAAAAATGGACTCCCTCAAATTTCTCTTTCATAAAGCCTTTGTGCCTGAAAAGTATAGCACTAGATTTGTTAATTGGTTTCAGTGCTGAAGTACAATTAAAGCAGAAGACCACAGTGCTACAATTAGAACAAGGTGTGAAGGTGCTCAGTCTATGCTGATCTGTAGGCGTGCAACTGTCACACAGTGAGGTATTAGACACTGTTTTGTAATATGGTGCTGTAGTCATGCTGAGGAACGATCTGCTGATGCCATGCACTGCCCGACTGCAATGTAGCGTCCTAGTGCACGTGGTATTGTGTTGCGGTACTGCACTAGTATTGATGGTCATCACTAAATTCTTCCCATGTTCTGGGCAGGCACTGTTAAGGCATTTTACATAAACCATTTAATTTACAAAGCAGTCTTTGAACCAGGCCAGTGTGTCTGGTTGCTTACAGAGTCACTGATCAAATAAGTGGTATATATGGGCCTGAATTTGCCTCTGATACAAGCTGCAACGTGACTGAACCTCAAAAACAGTATTATGGATGAAATGAGCCAGGCCTAGAATTACATGGTTTGTTAGTTTCATTTATATGAAATTTTTAAAAATATAGATAATAAACACAGACCAGTGCCTACATGGATCTGAGGTGGGTGTTTTCTAAAACTGAATTATGGCAGTGCAAACACTTAAAATATTCATATATATATATAATATTATACATATATAATAAATATTATATATAATATATATATGTATATATGAATTTTGTAGTTTGTTTTAGCTAAATAAAATTAATCAGCTAGAAAGATGACTTTTCTTCTGAAAAATGTCTACTATTGGGGGGTATTGGGGTATATTAAGACACCACCATGCAGTTGAGGCCAGTTGAGCTCTATAGCCCAGTCTGGCCTTGAACTGGTGACCTTCCTGCCTGGGCTCCTAAGTGCTGGGAGTGCAGATGTGCCCCAAGCTTCTGGCAGAGTGTGCCTCACTCTTAACAGTGGATGGTCATCTGTGCCTTCACATTGTACTCCATCAGGCCTCGAAGGCACGTGCAGTCACAGTGACCTGAGGAAGGTCAATCAGACATTTGCTTTTGTTTGTAACTTGCTCTATAGTTTAACTATGTATAAGACTTTTTTCTGAAACACTTCTCAGTTACTTATGAAACTGCTTGATGCAAATTTCCATACATGGTAAGGTGAGAAGGGAGGTTTTTCCTGCCAAAAGAAAGAAATAATTACATAAGAAAATGTTATACATGTTATATAAATTCTATGTGTTAGTTTACAACGTATGTATAAATAGAAACATTCATCACTTGATGCTAGCATATGCACCTTCTCATACTGAAAAAGCCAGCTCACTTAAGAATGCAAACAAGAAAGGTGGGCTGGGGCTGGGGCTCAGGCTAGCGCTCCTGCCTTGCTCACATGCACAAGGCCCTGGACTTGATCCCCAGCACCACCAACAGAAAGAAGTTTCTAACAAGATCTGGGGGATTGATGAATTACCTAAACAAGCTGTTGGATGGAAGGATCAGCAGTATGCCTCTTCTGCCCACATCTCTGCATTTTGAGGGGAATCTTCCAGGGTCCTTCCAGTAGTGACAATATTCCTGAGTGTGTTTTTCAGCTTTTATTTTACAGTCATGACCACAGGTTATCAGAAAATAGAGAAAATTTGCCTAGAAGGAGAAAAGAAAGGAGACAGGAAAGAACAGAGTGGAGGAAAGCAGGAGAGAGAAACAGAAAAGAGGGGAGGAGGGAGAAAGAGAGGGAAGGAAAGAAAGGAGGGAGAGAGTGAAGGAGGAAGGACAGAGTGTAAGCATGAAAACGGAACAGGAAAAGAGCATATGAGAGCAGTTTCACTTCCATATTTGTACTCATCAGAGTCATTTTCTAAAGAAATATGAAGAAGATTGAGAGACAATTAACAGGAAGATCACCTGTGCTTCTCCTCCCACTCCTTCATTAGCTCCTTGTTCATCGTAGAAATTAGCTTCTGAAATACCCATCTCCTGCTTTGTCTTACACAGATTGGAGACTTTGAAATCACCCTCCTCTGTTTTCTGTCTCCTGTTTGTGATGATGTTTATCCAGCTTCTCTGCTCCTGCGAGCTGGTGAGCCTCACAGCCCATGCAGCTCCAACGCGGCTGTCTCTCCCTTCTCCAGCCTTCTCTTCCTTCCTGAATTCTTCTAACATATTAGTCATGTTTTTGCCTTTAGGGTCTCTCTTTGAAGATCTTCCTAAGTTTTGCCTAAATAACTTGATATCAGTGAGATCTTTCTTGACTATTCACTTATCAATATCTAACAAGGTGTATATTATACTTATGTGCTGTCTATCTCTCTCCACCAGAAAATATAAAGTTTGAAAAAGTAAAATTTTACTAGGTTTTTACTTGGTTCTAGAAGTGAAGTGCTTGGACACAGATCGTATCCAGGAAATAGCAACTATTCAACAACTGACTGAATGAACAGATGTAGGTCAAGAAGTAATTTATGCAAACCAGGAAAAGCAAATGTACGAGTCAGCTTCCAAAAACTCCTAGACAGCAATGACTCAGAGGAGTGACTGGCTTCATGGTTTCGGAAGGTTCAGCCAGTGGAAAGTTGTTTTAAGGCAGGAGTATCTGATGGAAGAGCACTTCCTGGCTAGAAAGAGTCCTAGCAGGGGCACAATGCAAGTGACAAGCACACCCTTCAGACGCCGGCCCCTAGGGACCTCTCCTCACCTGGTCCCCACCTCCTAACAGCAGGTTCAGCTATCAGCATCAGTTGATCAACACATGAGTGAGTACAGTGTGGCAAACCATGATCCAGCCACCTTTCTATGGGCTTGTTAATGCAGCCAGCTGGACAATTAAGCTTGTCATGGCAGTGCATGGGGACAACTGGAAAGCAAACTGCTTTCACTCTCTCAGGTTTTCCTTTTTCTCCTGGGAGCCTATGAGAGGCTTTCTACAGAATGGCAGTGATGCCCTCCCCCTGTAGAATTGTTAGAAATTGTACATGATCATGCAGGTACGAAGTGTCTAGTCCAGCTTTGGGTATGCTACCCTCAGCTAAAACTGTTTTTGCTGTAAGCATCCTTTTTTCTATATAATAATCCCTAAGAGTCCACAGGCCCTAGTGCTGAGCTTCAGGGTCTAAAGACTTTAGTTATCTGGAGACTAAGATGGTCTTATATAATTTGTTTAATTAATTAGTTAAGTAATGTATTTGGTTGTTACAGGGCCTCACTAAGCAGCTCAGACTCATAATGATCCTCCAGCTTGGATTCATAGTGATCCTCCCGCATTCAGCCTCTCTAGCGCTGGGATTACAGGCATGGGCCATTATGCCCAGACTCTGGCCAGCTCAGCCCACCCTGGAGGCAGGGCTGGTGTGGCATGTGGTGCTAGGAATGGAATCCCAGTCCCTGGGCTTGGCTAAGATTGCCTAAGCAGGCACTTTAGTCTCCTGAGGTATCTCACTGGCCCCACTTTTGTTTAATTTAAAACAAGTTTTAAATGGAGACACTGGAAGATCTGAGGCACACCTACTACAAGCTGATGGACACTGTAAAGGACCTGCCGGCCTCCTTCAGGCTCCTTCTGTGTGTGCCTACCCTGGTTTCTCTATTCTTGTGCTTGTGACCAACATCTTCCTTTTGGGAGGAAACCTGTTGGGCTACTAAAGCTGCCTTGTCCCTGAAACTTCAGTGCCAGAGTAGCTTGCAGATTACATCACCCAACCTCACCTAAAACTCCCTAGCAACTTGCTGACTAGTGTGAGGCCTCAGAGTTCAGTTTCCCAACCTTCAGTTGTGATAAACTCTGAGGTTTCAAGAATCAGGCTGAAGAGTCCCTCCACATGGTTTTGCCAGAAATTGCAAATTCCCTGGTTGTTTTTCCTCTTGCAATCTTGCTCCTTTATTTTCTCCAGGGAGCTCCTTCAACACATACCTTGAAGATGAAACTGCCAGTCTCAAGCATTCTACAAGTGTCACGATGGACCTTGAACAAATGAGAGTTTCATACTACTTTCTGGTTGTTTTAAATCTGAAGATTCCCAGCATTCTCCAGTCCTATACTGTCACTCCAGAGCCAGCACAGCCCACCCTGTGAGTGAGAACTTCCAGGCCTGCCGCATAAGAGAGACCTATCCCAGCATTCTCCAGTCCTGCCGCGCAGCTCCAGACCCAGCACAACCTGCCCTATCAGTAAGAACATCCATGACCCTTTTGGGAGCCCTGCAGACCCACCAAAGCCCAGGTCCGATCATCTTGTTAAAGGGACACAACAGGATCACCTCCAAGGACAGCAACAGGAAGGAGATGAGCACAGTAGTGAGACCCAAGCCAGGCACAACTACATGAACTAGAACTTAGTATATCAATACCTGAATTTCATAAGGTGCTAAGGTTAGAACTGCACCAAAACTCTACACCAAAGGACAGTGGCCAGGGCTCTAAGAAATGATAAAAACAAGGAGCCAAATGCAATATCAGGCCTTGAGCTCACCTGGAACAGGTGCAGAGGACACTAGCTCAGCTGAAATGTATGAATTAATAGTGCTGGTTGTAAAAAAAAAAAAAAAAAACAACAGGAGAAACTTAGAGAGGGACTCAAAGTAGAATTTATTTCTGGAATAAAAAAAATATGTGAATACATAGCACCTCAAATAAAGAATCAAATACAGAAATATATGGGGGAAACCCAATGCCCACCAAGATCAAGTGCTGAGGACAGTAATTCAGCTGAATTGGATGAATTAATAGCATGAGAAGTAAATAAGCAACAGCAGAAAGGTATAGAGGAAATCAGAGCAGAATTTATTTATGAAGTAAAAAAAAAAGAAATCCCTAAAATCATAACATCTGAAATTAAGAATCAAATGTGGAAACATACAGAGGAAACCCAATTTGAAAAAAAAAATTGCCGTAAAATAATAACTGCTTCTAAAGAAGACATTAATGAAAAACTAGAAGTGATAGATTCCTTGGATGAGCAATACAGGAAAGAAATAGATCATATGAAGCATAGTTAAAGAGATATAGAGGAACTTAAAATCTCAAACAGAAGCCTACAAAACCATTTGAGTGAAAGTGAAGACAGAGCTTCAGATCTTGAAGATGCTGGTGCAGCTAGTGAAAAAGTAAGGAAAGATCTCTTAAAAACAGCTAGAATGCAAGAAAAATAATTCATCACCTGCAAGATGATGCCAAGATAAACAATGTGAGACTTATAGGAATCAATGAGAAAGAAGAAGTCAATACAAATGATATAAAAAGAATATGGGCAGAAGTAATAGCAGAAAACATCCCAAATATGAAGAAACAATCTAAACTGAAGCATATGGAATGCAAATAACTTCAACCCAACTAAAAACACACCATATAATAGTCAAGATCCCAGAAATCTAACACAAGAATAATATACCGAAAGCCTCTAGAGAAAAGAAGCAGATCACATTCAAAGGAAAACCCCTCAGAATTACAGCTGACTTCTCTACACAAACCATGAAGGCAAGAAGAGCATGGAGCACAGTACTTCAAGTCCTCTATGAAAAGAAATTTCAGCCCAGACTACCATACCTTGTAAAACTCTCTTTCAAGTCTGATGGAGAGGTGAAATATTTCCATGACAAAGAACAACTAAAGAATTTCATGATGACCAAGCCATCCCTATGCAGGCTACTGAAAGATGTTCTAGAGAGGGAACACAATGACCAGAACTCTACAAATGAGAACAGAAGGAACCCACTAAATAGGGCAAACAATGAAACACAGGACAAAAAGGACTAACAACAGGGGTAAATAACATGATCATCATAAGTCAGCACATTTCAATCATAACCATCAATGTAAATGGACTCAATTAACCAATTAAGAGAAATACACTGGCACAGTGGATTAGGAAACATAACCTAACAATATGCTGTGCAGAAGAAACACACTTAACTGAAAAGTACATTCATAGGGTTAAAGTCAAATGTTTGAAAGCAATAATTCATGCCCTAGCACCACAGAAAAAAGCAGGGGTAGCAATCTTGTTCTCAGACAGTCTCAACTTCAAACCAAGAATGATAAAAAAAAATAAAGAAGGCCACTATACACTGGTTAGGGGAAGAATTCAACAGCAAGAGGTAACACTCATAAATATCTATGCACCAAACACGGGAGCACCCAACTATGTAAAACAAATCTTAATAGACATGAAAAATCTAATCTCCAATACCACAGTCTTAACATGTGATCTAAATACCCTTTTATCCCAGAAACACAGGTCAACTGGACAAAATATCAGCAGAGAAGTAGTAGAACTGAACCAGAGCCTAGAACAAATGGACTTGATGGACATATAGAGATTGTTCCACACAATCACGGCTGAATACACACTTTTTCAGGTGCACATGGATCATTCTCTAAAGTAGACCACATCTTGGTCCATAGGCCATGGTTAAGTATATGCAAGAAAACAGAAAAATTATTCCATGCATATTATCTGACCACATTGCAATAAAACTGGAAATAAACAACAAAAGAAACCAGGAAAACCCCCTAAATACATGAAATCATCAATCAATGGGTTACAGATGAAATTAAAAAAGAAATTCAAAATTATCTGTAGTTCATTGAAAATTCAAGACCAACTTATCGGAATTTATGGGATGTGATGAAAGCAGTTCTCTGAGGGAAATTCATGGCTATGAACTTGTACATTAGGAAAACAGAATGAGAACAAACAAGCACTCTAATGCTGCACCTTGAACATCTACAAAAGGAAAAGCAAACCAAACACAGAGCCCAAAGACGGGAAGAAATTATAAAGGTTGGAGAAGAAATTAATTCATTTGAGACAAAAAAATAGTTCAAAGAATCCACAAATCAAAAAGCTGGTTCTTTGAAAGACTAAATAAAATTGATAAGCTACTAGCTAACTTCATCAAAAAGAGGAAAGAAAAAAAATGCAAATTCAAGCAATAAAGAATGAAAAGGGTGTAAACACCACAGACCCAGTGCAAATTCAGAAGATTATCAATGGCTACTTTGAGAATCCTTATGCTCAAAGAATAGAAGACACAGATTCCTTGAAAGGTACAAATTACCAAAACTGAATCAAGAAGATAAAACAACCGTCAATAACCAATAACAGCCAACAAAATACAAAATGTAGTCAAGCATTGGCCGTGACTCATCCACATGGATGACACAGACTAAGAAACTACAGAATAATGTACAGGACTACAAGATAAACCCTGAGAGGACTTCACTGACCAAATAGGAAATATAAAGTTCATGTGTTGGTATATAAGTCTTGATCTACCTAGGTCTTAACCATCCAGCAGTATAAAAATGAAGTATACATCGTGAGCCCATGATATTAAGCTGAGCTGTAAATGGCTATAGTCGACAATTTCTTTGAATAACTCACTATGGTTGTAGAATGCTGGACTGTGTTGGATTGTGGTGTCGAGTTCAAGCACCTAAGTTAGTTGAATGTCAATGGAGTGCCCAATTTGGACAGGTGTAGACAAAGGAAGGGTTGTAGAAAGAAAAAATCATGATGTGTGTGTATAGACAGTACAGTTGGGATAGATAACGCTGTGCTTCTACATAATTCTATGAGAGGCAAGATCTGCACTAATGGTGGTTGGATGGGATATTATGTCTGCTTCTACTACTATGGCCATCCACTAGGTAAATAATTATTGAATTTTTGATATAATTCAGGTATAAAAAATAAGATAAGTAAGCAGCTACACTCTTAATTCACTGATAAGAGATATCTGCTAAAATAATATCTGTAAATATAATATCATGTACGCACCTTGTACAATACCAAAACGTTATGAAAACAGTTTGCAATGTATTAATTCATCAAATCTGTATGGTTAAGGTGTCTTGAAACTGTCTGATTGACATTTGTATTTCAATAAAATAAAAATAAATGAAAAAAAATACAAAATGTAACAAAAAGTCTGTCAACAAAGAAAAGCCCAGGTCCCGATGCATTCACAGTTGAATTCTACAAGAAATTTACAGAAGGTAAAATCCTTGCACTCCACAAACTCTTCAATGACATTGAAAAGGAAACACTTCTCCCAAAATTATTCCTGGAGACAAGTATTATACTGATACCAAAACCACACAACTAAAAAAAAAGAACTACAAGCCAATCTCACTCATGAACATAGATTCAAAAATCCTCAATAAAATCCTAGCAAATACAATACAGAAAATCATCAAGAAGATCATACACCATGACCAGGTAAGATTCATCCTAGGGATGCAAGGATGCTTCAATATTCACAAATCTATACATGTAATACACTATATCAATAGAACAAAAACTGAAAACCACATTATCCTCTCAACTGATGCAGAAAAGGCTTTTGACAAAGTCCAACACTCATTCATGTTCAAAATTCTACAGAAAATTGGAATGGAAGACCTCTACTTCAATCCGATAAAAGCCATCTATGAAAACGCAATGGCTAATATAATTCTAAATGGGAAAAGCTGAAATCATTTACTCTCAGATCTGGTACAAGACAAGGATGTGCTCTAACACCCCTTCTATTCAACATAGTTTTGGAATCATTAGCTACAGCCATTAGAAAAGAGAGAGAAATAAAAGGAATAAGAATAGTCATCACGAGAACTGGAATGAGCATAATCATGGTAAGTATAATCTCTCGGTGGTGGGGCATAATCTCTTGTATCACAAGAACTTGGGTAGTCTCCGCTTGAATAGCTTTCTTTAGTTAAATATCCATCATTGTTTGGAGAAAAACAAACATCTCTACGAGAAGACAGATGTTCCCCTTGAGGGGGGACTCTATAACTATCTCTTCCACATGGTACAGGGGCTCTTTCTCCCATTCCATTGCTGCTTTGAACTTGTCCAGACAGAGCTGATCTTTTAGGATGAGGACCCCCACTTCATGGTCCCCTAGTTCCTCCACTTCCCCCTGTTCCTCCTCTAAGACCTCTGGGTGGGCTTCTGCTGCTGGGAGGTGGAGGTAGTCCTTATCTTCCACCTTCAAATGGTTACATGGCCTGTTTCACTTTGATGGTTTTTCCACTTAAGGACTTTCCATTCATGTTCCTGGCTGCATAGTTAGCATCTGCTAGGCTTTCAAAGGTAACAAAAGCAAATCCTCTTGATTTATTGGCTTCTTGGTCTCTCATCAAGAGTACTTCCATTGTCATTTAAATATTGTAGGTGCATGAATTATATAGTCCAGTAATCTAAAATAATAGTGGGTTATTCATAGGACTGGCAATGTCAGAAGTTGTTGACTTGAGCATTTTACAGCTCAGCATATTAAATTAATATGGCTTTACTTTTTATACCACATTTTTATAGTTTTCTGCTAGATGGTTAAGACCAAGATAAACCAAGACCTATGTAATAAGAAATGCAACTTTTGTATCTGACAAGATCAGTCAAATACCCTGAAACCATCTACCATAGTTTGTAGATCCTTTGTCAGTGTCAGCCATGTGGATGAGTCATGGCCTTTGCTTGACCAATTTGCTCTCTGTAAAAGCCTGAGAGAATGTTTTCTCTCCAGATGACTTTCCTTAGGCACACTCTACATCATTGGTCACTTTCTTCTGTTGCCCCATAATCTCCTTGATTAGAAAATTGGGCCACAATTGAGTTACAGGATGTTACAATGCAGATTCTCTTATGTCTTGAGTCTTCCCTGACCTTGAAAGGCTAGGACCAAAATATTGGTTGTCCTTGTAGCCCTTCTTTTTCTCTAATTTTTGGTCTGAAAACTTAAGTTGTTGACACTCTAAAACAGAAGCTTAATGATATTATTACCCTATAACATAGGCAGCTGAGTTTATCTCACTATCTGTCTGAATATCAAACATCTTCGACATATCATGAAACAGCTATTTTCCATCAAGTATTGATATGTTAAACTTTAAGTCCTCACAGAATATGAAGAAAAAATTTAAAAACGTAAGAAAATTAAAGAAAGGAATAAACAATTACATATTTTTACACAGAAATTTAGAAATCTTGCCATATACAGTATCGTAGTAGGAAAGTCCTATGACATTTGTTTTTCTTATCTCTTATTTTCAAGGATACAAATGAAGGACCATTTTGTATCTGTATATTCAAAATAGAATAGATATGCAACTACTTTCTCTTAATTTAATGAATAGAAAGATTTGTATTAATAGTGTTTATGGACAGGATATCATGTTTGTGTCTTATATTGTGAATAACCACTAAGAAGACAACAATATGCAGTGTATTAATTATTGAAACTGTCCTACTAATCAGTTTTGAAACTGTCTCATTGCTATTTTTCTCAATAAAATTATTAAAACATAAAAATAAAGTTCAATAATCTGTAAAAAAGAGTACTTCCACTATCCGTCCATATTTTCCAAATGCTGTTTCAAGGGATTTCTCATTTCTTTCTTTATTAAGCCGACCACTAATGAACTTTCCTAGATGATCTGCTTCAACCATTTTTCCCCTAGTAAGTCAGAAGGGTGGCGATGGTCTTAAGTTCCCAAGACCTCACTTACAGGGGCTGACAGCACAGCCCAGCACAAATGACAGTTACTGATTACTGACACACAACTGAAAAGCCGCTAGCACTGCTGTGCCAACCTGTCTCTCTTACATTGCATTCAGGCTTTTTGTCCCAAGTTTGGTGCAGTACTCACACCCATAATCTCAGCAGTACTAAGACCTATAATCCCAGTGAATTACCTATAATCCCTGCATGCTAACTTATAGTTACACATTTATAGTTGAATACCACAAACTCAGCATGTGGTGTTGACATAGCTAAGATATAGAATGCTTCCATCATCAAATGATTGTCCACAGTGTCCTGTTATGGTCACCCGACTTTCTTCCCACCCCATTCCACCCCTGAGCATGGGTGGGGAGAAATCTTCTCTTCATTTCTATGAGTTTGTCACTTGCAGAATCACGTTAATTGACTTGTACAGTAGCCTCTTGGCCTTAGGTTTTTTTAAGTTGGAAAGATGCTCTGAAGACTCACGCAGGTTCTACCCTTTCAGTGTTTATTTCCTTACTGATCAATATCCCTTTGTATGTTATGTGTTACAATTTGTTTAACAATTCAACTATCTTTATGAGAATTTGCCTGTTTCTAGTGCCAGGTTATTACAAATAAATCTGCTATGAACAAATATGTCTAGGCATTGTGTGAATACCAGTTTTCAATTTTCTGTAGTAAATTCCTAGGAAAACAAGTTTTGTTGGATTTTATGTTAGAAGCATGTTGAATTTTTTAAGAAATTGCCAGGGTTTTCTCCGGGTTACGGTGCCACATCACTTTCCTGCAGCAGTGTAAGAATAACCCACTTTTGGCACACCATTTCCAGTATTTAATATCACTACTGGTTTTCAGCCATTCTGATAGTTGTATAGTGATACTTCAAGGCGCTTCAGTGCTCCTGCTCCTAATGGCATGACTTTCCTAATCATTAATGTGGTTAATTTCATCTACACTGGGCATTTTAGGTGTTGGTTTTTTAGAGTACTTCATATTTCCTAGGTACTATATCTCACTTGTCTTTTTACCCTTGTACTACAATGTTTCATAAAGAAAAAGATTTTACTAATAATGAAGTCTAATTTATCAACTTTCCTTTTATGGATCATTCTTCTGCTGTCAAGTATATTTGGCCCCAGACTCTAACGTTTCTCCTATAGTTCTATAGGTTTGGTAGTGTTGTGTTTGTCCATGGCACCTTTTGAAATTTATGTTAAGATCATTTGTTTGATTACTATCTAGTACCTTTTGCTCCAGGAGGCTGCATTTCTCTCACCGAGTTACTCTTGCACCTTGGTTGAATCAAGTGAATGTATTTGCTCGCATCTAATCTGGTTTTCTTCATTCCTGGGCTATTGTCCATCTCACAGTGCTGCACCATTTGGATTGTACACCCTGACCTTGTCTTGAATCATTTCTCCAATTTTATTCTCCATTTTCAAAACGATCTTGTCTATGCTTCAAATATAACTTTTACAGGAAATTTTTCTGAATCTGTAACAATAATTCTGATTCTAATGTAAATTGGGTCAAATGTATTACTCTGAGGATAACTGACATCCTTACTGTGTTGAGACTTCCAACCTATTAGCATGGTGTATTTCACCACTTGTTCAGGTCTCTTCTGATTTCTTTCACATCAACATTGTGCAGTTCCCAGCAAATTAATCTGGTACACATTAGATAGAATGATATTTATGTATCTCATTTTCTTTTATAGGATTTGTAAATGACGTTTTGTTTTTATTGTGTTTATTGTTTGCAAAAACAGTTGATTTTGTGTATGTTTGTTATGTGCTGTGGCCTTGCTAAACAATTATTATTAACTCTAGGAGGCTTTCTTTATAATTCTTGGGTGTTCCTTCACAGATAATCATGCCAAGACATAACTTCTTTCTGTTTTAATGTCTCCATCTCTTTCCTTCCCCTGCTATACCTCCTTCTCCCCTACCCTTCCGACCCCTCTGCTCCCCTCCACACTTTCATCTCCCCACACCTTTCTTCTCCTCCCCTCCTCACCCTTTTGTTCCCTCCTTATCCCTACCCCCTCTTCCTCATTTCTCCCCTCACCTGCCCTCTCTTCTCTTCACTCTACTCCCCTCACCTTCTCTTTGTTTCTTCTCCTCCTTGAGCCACCTCTTTTGGACCTTTATTCCCTTCTCAAGCATGTAACTGACATGCTTGATTTTTTCTAAATTTTTGGTGGTAAGTATTCAGTCTTTCACCATGGAGTTCAGTGTTAACTGTATTTTTTGTTATTTTTTTTATCATGTTTCCTATTTTTTATAAGACATGTTAGTAATACAGATTGGTGAGGTTTATTTTTAGATATTAGAACATGCATTTAATATATTTTGATTATTCTCTCATTTAGCCTTTTGAGTAGTGTATGTTTGTAATATATAATAATTGCATTCATTGTGATGAAATATATATGTATATATAATATATATATTAAAATCTCTCTCTCTCTCTCTCTCTCTCTGGTTCAAAGGATTGAACGCAGGATCTTGCACTTACCAGGCAGGTGCATAAAGTACATTTTTTTATAAAATTGAGGAAAGAATTGAAAATTTAAAAAATTTTTTTGAATTGATACTATCCTGTAACTTTTCTTCTCTATCCAATTTATGTGAAATATTATTTTGATCAAATGCTAAATTCCAGAAATGAATTCTACTTAGTAAACTGCATTTTTTAAACAAATTTTATGTATTTGGTACAGGGTCTACTTGGCTCAGACTTGTAGTGACCTTCCTGTCTGACCTGCCCTATTACTGGGATTATGTGCTACCATGCCAGGTCTTGGTGGCAGCCTTGGCACACCTGTGGAGGGGCTACCACAGCATGTAGTACCAGGGATTGAACCTGGGTCCTTGGGTTTATTAGGCAGGCATGAGCTATCTCTGTGGCCTTAAGCTTCATATTTTTATATCATTTATAAAATCTACTTGCTTGCATTTGGTTAAGGATTTTTTTTCCAATAATGATCTTTTATTGTCTAATTAAAATATCACAGATTGGCCTTACAGTCCAGAAGCTTGTTTCTGTGGCCGGATTAACTCTTGGGTCATACTCATCTGGCTGCTGAGCTGTTCCCTTTCCAGAAAGTAGATGCCATCCAAAAATTTTCTGACAACCTTGGTTTTGACTGTTGTTGCTTGCGCAGTCAGAGCAACTGAATTTGAAACGAGCTCAAAGCCATTTCCTTTAAGGGTTAGGCTCATCTTTCTGAGTTTGAAGCACTGAGCAAGCAACATCTGCCCTCATCCCAAAGAATTCTAGATTTCGACGAGTGACCCACACTCTCTTGACTGATCTCATTGATGGGGAAGTCAGCTCACACAGACCCCGCCCTGTGATGGAAGCCCAGCGTGAGCCCCTCGCTTATGCTCTGTGCGTGGCTACAGATCGTGTGGATGGTCGCCTGCTCCTTTCTGCTTCCCCGCCATTTGTCAGTCCCGGACCTCTTTTTCTTCCCAAGGAGACTGAGCTCTACACTGATGTGGCCGAAGTCCCTGCTCAGGGCTCCTCCGGGGCCCTTCACAGAATGTGCTGCTCTTTAGAGTGGGGTCAACGTTTTTTGGAATGTCGGCTTGCTGATAATAAAGGTCTCCATTCTTGAGGTAGATGTGTCAAAGAGCTGGGTAAGGATTTTTATAAGCCATATTTCACCAGGATTTTCTAGTTTGCACTATCTTTATCAGAGTTCATATCTTTGTTAGGTTTTTATATCGACTATGTGAGTTTTTATAATAATGAATTCAACTTTGTACATTGTTATAGAACTATGGAAGGGTACATATTATGTTAAAAGCCATAACATTTACCTATATGTTATCTGAGCGATATTTTTCATGAATTGTCATAGCTTGTTTGTGAATAAAATTGTCCATTCATCTGTGTCTTCAAATTTATGTGGGTAGAATTTTTCTCAGTATTGCCTCAATATTCTTTTGATATGTACAGGATCTGAAATAATATTGCATGTTCATTCTTCATATTGTCAGTTTGTGTCTTCTTTCTCTTTAAGTTATTGCTCTTGCCTATTTGACTAATGCGTATGAAGGTTTTTTGAATTCTTTATACGCTCCCTGCATTAATTCTCTGTTGGGAGAGTAGATTGCTTGTCATTCTTTAGTCTGCCCCTTTGCTCTCTCAGGTGTTTTCTGTGGTTCACAGAAACTTTTAATTTGATGCAGTTCTGCTTGTTGACTTTTGCCATAATTTCCCATGCTACCAGAATTGTACTCAAAAAGCCTTTGTCTGTGATTTTGATCTCAAGTATTTCCACTATGTGTTCTAGTGGTTTCAAAGTTTTGGATCTTATACCTAGGGCTTTGACCAACTTAAATTTTTTTCAGAGTTGGGGATAGGGATCTAGTTTAAATGTTCTTTATATGGATACCAGGGTATACCGATGATTTGTTTAAACACTGTCTTTTCTCCACCATGTTTTTGGCTCCTTGGTCAGGAATCAGATGGCTACTACTGTATGAATTTAGTTCTGTGTATTCTACTCTATTACACTGATCTATATGTCTATTTCTGTGCCATTGCCAAGTTGTTTTGTTGTTACTATGGGTGTGTAGTATAATTTGAACTTGAGTATTATGATACTTCCAATCTTGCTCCTTTTGCTTAGAATTGCTTTGGCTTTTTTGGGTCTATTGTATTTCCATAGGAATCAAAGATTGTGTGTGTGTGTGTGTGTGTGTGTGTGTGTGTGCATGTTTCCAAATTCCTAGAGAAATCACCGAGTCTGCATCTTGCATTTAGTAGGGTGTCCACTTCATAATGCATGTTAGCTTTCTAATCCATGTATGTGATGTACATGTGGAGTCTTTCTATCTTCTGGGTTTTCTTGAATTTCTTTTTCATTGTTCTATAATTTTAATTGCAGAGGTCTTTCATTTTATTTAGATTGATTCCCCTGTACCACATGCTGGGTCAGCCCTGATACCAGGGTGGGTTAAGGCAGCCCCAAAAAAGGGGAAAAAAAGAAAAGAAATTGCAATTATTTTCTTGATTTCTTTTTTAATTAGTTCACTATCAGTGTGCATGAGCATGAAATGCTATTAAAATGTTAATTTTGATTTTATATTCATGTCTGGATGATTTCCTTTCCAATTGCTCTATGCATGTTTATGAGAAGGGAATTAAAATTTGCAAATACAATTGCAAGAATTGTCTGTCTATTTCTATAGTTCTATCAGGTCTGGCTTTGCACATTTTGTGCCTCTGATGATACTTGGGGCATACAGTTTACAGACACTACCTGTTCTTCATGGATTACATTTTTATTATCACGTAGTTTTCTCTGTCTGTTAATTTTATATTCACATTTATTTTATCTGATTCTATTACAGATATGCAAACATTTTTATTTGTTTACATTTTTGTAATGCCTTTACCACAATGTTGCTTTTACTCACTCTACTGTTACATTTGAAGTGAGTCTCTTATAGGAAACATAGTTAGATCAAGTTAACATAGTCAATCTGTGTTTTAATTAGTGTATTTAGATAAATTACATTTTATTTATTGGTGATATGTTAGGAATTAAGTTATATTTTTTCAGTTGCTCATTTTTTATGTTTCAATTTTCTTGCCTCTATGGGTTTCATTGACACTATATAGATTGTATTTTATCTATAATGTCTTTTATTGTGTTTATTTGTTTAGGTCTATATTATCTTTTCCAGGTATTACATTATATATTTGTACCACATCATAGTGTACTTGTGTTATTTTATTTGTTCAAGTGGAGTAAAAACATTTAATACCATCCTCTCGTATTATGTAACTGTATTTAGTATTTCTTCTCCATACATTTAATTCCACATCAAATGTAACAACCTTTTATTTCAACTATTTTTTAAATTTTTATGTATTTAGCACAGGGTCTACAGGATCTCACTACACAGATCAGACTTGTAGTGATCATCCTGTTTTCAGCCTCCTAAACACTGGAATCACAGGTGCATATCATCATGCCCAGTCTCAATTGCCATCTCAGAGCACGCTTAGAATATTTAGCTATATTTTCCTTACTTCAGTCTTCCTTCCTGATGTCCCAGTGTACCTCCTTTCTTATTAGTTTCCATTTATAGAAATTCTTTTTAGCGATTCTTTCACAGCAGCTCCATTACTGATATATTAGATTAGCTTTCCTTTACGTGTGTAGGATTTGGTTTATCTCTTGTTCTTAAGAACATTTTTTATTGATAATTAAATTCTGTGTTAATGGCTCTTTTCTTTCAGCACTTGAGGACTAATTCTTCCTTCTGGCCCTTGTGATTTCTGATATGAAAGCCTATGTCACTGGAATCATTTTTCCCAGTAAGAAAGGTGTCATTTATTTCTAATTGCATGAAAGACTTTTTTCTAAGTTTGATTGTGATATGTCTTGACAGAGATTTCCTTGTGATTTTTCTGCCTGCCTTTCTGTTAATTGCATAAATGTTTTATATCCCTTGCCAAATTTGAAATTGTTTTCACTCATTATTTCTTCAAGTT
This sequence comes from Ctenomys sociabilis, assembly GCA_004027165.1. Taxonomy (NCBI): domain Eukaryota; kingdom Metazoa; phylum Chordata; class Mammalia; order Rodentia; family Ctenomyidae; genus Ctenomys; species Ctenomys sociabilis. Next base: position 25,581 of record PVKA01002161.1, read on the forward strand.
TTTGTTTAAAACCCCTCCTCTTATTTCTTTTTTTTTTTTCCTGGAATTCTGTTGATATAAATAGTTTTAAAAATTTTGAGGCTCCTTTTTTTGAGGCTATTTTGATCATCCTATGTTCTAAGTCAAAGATATCCTTCCTCTTTTTCTTTTACTTTGCTGTTGGCTATGTAGTTTTTTATCTTGGCTATGATATTTCATATTATAAAATTTCAGTTTATTTCTTTTGTATATAGTACATGTTTTTAATGCATTTTATTTTATGATGGATCTTTTAAAAATTCGTTTCTAGCTTTTTCATAATTTTATGAAACTTTATTACCATGAGTGCTTCAAAGTATTTATTAGGTAGAATGCTAAGTTCTATCAGTGTTCACAGTATAAAAACACCAGTGTAAGACTGTTCTCGTTCTTGGCCTGATAGGTGATTTTCAATTAATTTTTTACTATGAGATTCTGCTAGTGTTTTTTGGAAGTTATTTGTTTGCACAGTTAATATGTTTATGTTCCCAGTTCCTTCAATTTTCAGTCTGGGACATATAAGAGGCAAAAATAAAACCTATAAAACCCAGGAAAATCCTGATCGCTTGAGTCCTAAAGTTTCTAGCTTTTGTCTTTTATATGTCAGGGCCTTGTATTTGTGGGTATAATGCCATGACTTTTCATTCATCCTTAGGAGGAGAATAGAAAGCAATGTGTGTATGCTCTCTTCTTAGAAGCGCAATCTGAGAATTTTAAAGTCATTGCAAGTTATTTTGGATCACATGCATGTCTAAGTTAAATGACTGGCCTACTAACTCGTAATTTCTTTATTGATAGGTTAAAAAATATGTAAATAAATGAAAAATAAATTAAACTGTCACCTAGTATGTAGCTCCCATACAAATAAAACTTGGGTTAAAACATTGGTAAGTTACGAGTTAAAACAAAACCACTCATCATAGCCCAGTTGTATTCACATGAACTCTACAGCACACAATATAATGAAACACCCTTTATATCAGTATTTAAAGACAGTAGATATAATGGTGTATAGTTCTACATTTTAGATTTTTCCACTACTAAATTCTTACCTTCAGCTAAGTCACAGATTCTGCTTTATGCCCTGGGGAAAATTCATTAAGTGACAGTTCTTATTAAGGCAACTGTATTCTACCCTCAGAAAAGCAAGTTATGTGCCGGAAAGACCTTTGCAATGGTGTACAGCAAAAATTTATTCCAGTAATTTTATGTAGGACAAGCATCTGGTGCCCACATCACATTAGAATTTATTTTAAACTCTTAGTATAATAGAGAATTTTGACATTTTAGTGAACAGTTAAGTTGAATGAACATTATCAGGACAAAGCTGAATAAAACTGTACGTATGCAGGGAGACTATGTGAGAATAAAGTTAGCAACAGAGTCTATCTTTAATTTGGTTTTGTAAATAAATGAGCTGCCTCTCATGTATGACTTCTATCTCCACAAACCATCTTTAAAGTGTTCACAATTTGTGGTATTGTGTAACCTGAAGAAAGAAGAGTAAAATTTTCATAATTCTTTCTTAATCATGTTGCCAAGTGGCATTAGCAGAACCAACTTTAAATTAAAAATACAAAATTCTTCTGTTTCAAAACCACACTTGACATTGACCTGTGATCCAAGAGTGATCCAAGTGCCGCAGAGTGGAACAGGAAGAGTGTTAGACTTCAGGCCCATTACTTGCTGATTGCTTTACCAAATACTATTTGGCTAGTCTGTTAATACACATTACATAGTTTACAAGGTAACACAAGTGTTACTTTGTATTCTCACAAAGACTGAGAATGTTCTAGTTTAAATGTGACAAAGTGTATGCTAAGCTGTGTTTGCAGAGACTGTGTCACATGCATCCTGTTAAATGTCAACTAATTGCATTGGGAAGCAATTGCTTGTCATGTTGTGATGCACATCCCAGGAATCACATTAAACAGCATCACTGGTATCATGTAAGAGTCCCAAATACCACATTAACAATGGGGCAATTTGATATTTAATGACATTTAAAGAAGTTGAAAAATTGGCATTATATGTAACATAATATTCCTATTTTACATATTTCTCATTTGTATTAATTGATTAATTCAGTTGAACAATGTGTGTGTGTATGTGTGTGTGTGTGTGTGTGTGTGTGTGTGTATGTGTATGTGTATGTTTATGGTGCTAGAGATCAAACCCAAGGCCTTGTGCTTGTCAAGCAAATGCTTTTCCACATTCTTAACCAAACAAAAAATATTGACTTCTTTTGCAATGCCTTAATTATTAAAATTATTCTATTAATCAGTTTTAAAACTGTCTCTTTGCTATTTGTTTCTCAATAAAATTAGTAAAAAAATAAAAGCCACTGGGAACCCACACTAAAAGAATAAATATAAATAAAAAAATAAAACATAGGGAATGTCTTTGAGAATATAGATAAAAGTGAACCAGTAACTGGGTTTCAGTAAAACATCCAGGATCCTCAGCTTAGGCAAGCAGAGGGACCAGGGTTGGATTCCCTGGTACTGCATGCTGTGCCGGCCTGCCCCAGGGTCACTGACCTGGTTAGCCAGTGGGGGCCTGGTGGCACACACCTGTAAGCCCAGCAGTGGGGAGGCTGAAAACAGGAGGATCAGTACGAGTCAGAGCTGCATAGTGAGTCCCTGAACCAAATACATAAACATTTTATTTCAGAATCCAGGATATAAACCCAGATATTATTAATGCAGTTTTTTTTTTTTGACTCCAGGATAAGTCCTTTAAATATTTCGCAGTTCAGTGTTCTAATCCATCAAATATAAAAATGATCAGATTAGTGATTTTCCAGTCAAGGCTTCTAGAGCCCTTACATTCCTGGGGATACCCACGCTGCCCAAGGGAGCAGGCTCAGGCTTCTTCCATTATCCAAAATGATACTGATTTTTGCTTTGAAAAATAGGTTTTATTGTTTGTAAACAAAGTTAGAAAACTGTAGGTTACATTCTTTCCACACAAACCTATCTGTATGTTTATCTGATTTATCAAAAAGGAAAGTAACAACAGCTCAGAAAGTAAGAACTAGCTGTTGAGATCGTCCATCATGCACTTACTGTGAAATCCAGGACTTTGAATGTAACAGGAAAGGCATATTTATTTTATCAATAAGCACAACTAGGTTTGCAAAGTTCCAATGCTTTTCTCTTATTGTCACCCACTGTTTAAGCAAGCACAAAAGTGTGACACAAGAAACTATCCGTTTTTTAAATAAGCTCTCATTAAACAGTTTAGGTTCAGGATAAGTTTAATGCAGAAGTAATAAATGGGCTGACAAGTGTTAGCTGCCACATGTCTTGAAGGCCAGAGTTTTGAAAGGACAATGGACCTTCCGAGAAATGTCCAACTTGAGGAGGCAGACAGGAGGTGTCCGTGTCCTGTGACACAGCTTCTTCTGTCAGAGGCCAGCAAACCAGCCAAGGATGTCCACGGTGAGAAAGGCTGCAGATCAGCTGATGAAGCGGTCCCTTGCCAAAGAATTTGAATAAAAATAGCAATAATAACTGAAATGTTGAAATACAATATTTGCTTATATTTATTATCTCATAATCAATAATATTCCCACCACGAAATGTAAATGAGTAAGTAAATACCTCCTAACAACATGGCTCAAATCTGGCTCCTGGCTCAAGTTTGGAGCTCTAAGGCAGTGCTTTGCAAAAGTGACTGGTTCAGGAGTGGAGTCACCCATTCACGAAGTCAGCAGCTGAGTGCACAGTTAGAGGTGGGGCCTGGTTGGGGCGTGTGTGTGTGTGTGTGTGTGTGTGTGTGTGTGGTGTGTTTGTCTCCCTTCATTCTCCCCCATGCTCAGCTTCCTGACAGCCATGGCCTGCACAGCTATCATCTGCTCAGGTCCTTCTTCCATGCCTCCTCTCCTTGGATATGGAATTTAAATGAGAATATCATCACTTTCCATAGCCAATGAAATAAGGATAAAGGCAGCCGTCACCAATGGCTTCTACTGTCATAGAAAAGAGGGATGGCCATATAGTACATGCTCATTATGTACACACAGAAAAACCTACTTTGTTCAAGGCCTTGGGGAACAGTGGTCAGGCACAAGCCTGGCTAGGCCCTTGTGCCCAACTGTGCATGTGCAGGAATGTGGACTAGCGGAATCACACCCGACAGACAGCAAAACTCAGACAACAACTGGCTCCGCAAAACACATGACTCTATCTTGCAGACTTAAGTCGTGGGAATGAGAAGGGAATTCTGTACATTGAGAGGTAGAGAAGACAAGACGTAGCAGCCTTATTTTAGTTATGGTGCAAAAGTATTAAGAGACCATCAAGGCAGTGAAAGTACCAATGGGGTGTTAGGCTGTGCTAAGAAGCTAATGTTATATTAAAATAGGAAGCTAATGTTAAAGTTGTAGATAAGATGTGAATATTATAGTTATGTTTCTTGAAAACAATACTATTATTTTGAAGGTCAACTGAATGAGAAGGGTGGTTCATGGGATTAAGTAGGGTGCTCTGGGCCAGGAGCTGAAAACAGCTTTGTATTAGTTGGACATAACATATACAACAGATACTTCTGGCCTTAAGACTAACAAAACAATGGTTTATGTGCTCAGAATTTTATAGACTAGGTAAGCGATATGCCTGGCCGTATTTATTTTTCTGGTAATTGTCTCTACTGCTGCCTGAAAATAGACTCTGAGAACCAAGGCTAAAGGCCTAACACAAGCAACAAGCCTGAACTGGAGCAAGGTAAGGAAAGATGAAGAAATGAGAGGTCTTTTTTTTTTTTTTCTTTTTAAGAAACTTCATTGACTAGAGTCCAGAAAAGGTCTAGGGATTCTATCCACCCTCATAAGATACCCTTCCCTGACTCACCAGTCCCCGTCACCACCTGTTGTCCATCTGCCTTCTGAAATGGATGCAGCTAGAATTCATACTCATAAGAGAGACTGCAGGTCCGCTTGTGAAAAAAAACATTGTATTGTCTCCCTAGCGCAAGAACCTGAAAGAGTAAATAAAATCTGAAAGGCACAATAGATACTGTGAAAGGGAAAGAATCTGTTCAAAGGGAAGGGACAGCTGGGTTGAGGGAAATGGTGAGGGAGGGAGGGGAAGAAGTATGTTTATGTGTGTATGCAGGATGGCTTGAATAATTATACTGCTGATTTCTGTTGGTCCACAGAAGGGAGCAGTTGATGCTTTTTTGAAAATTCTTTTTGATTGCTTGTAAACTTTTTATTGTTTAAAACTAATTTTTCATGCTTATATCTGGTAACCTTAACAACTAATTTGAAGACAATATTATGCAATATAGCATCCACTGTTGAATTCTTGTTGTTCTGTTTGGTGAAGTTCTGTCATTTACAATGGGGTTCTTTTGTTTGTTCACTGCTTTGTTTTTTCTTTAGAATGAAAAATAAAAACCACTTTCCTTGGTTCCTCAACATTATTGGCAAGATGGAACAAAGCCACAGATTTCTCCTCGTAAGAAATCCTGTCCTCTTAGGTGGGCATAAAAATCTAATTGCTCTCTTTATCCATATTTACATCAGTCACCAGAAGATGCTCAGGGTGCCCAGGTCAATGCTCTTCCCTGGCTCCTAATTCCCATCTGGCTCTTGGTGAGGGAGGCATTCCCTTTCTTCCCAGCTCTCTGAATATATTTAATGACTAACTTTTTGATGTAGCTCTTACAATTTTCTGACATAGGGTATATTTTATTTATTTGATTGTCCTACTCTCTTACTACCTACCCAGGAAATGGTAGAATTTAAGCTCTGTAAACAATTACTACTTGCTCATGGTTATTTCCTTTTGGATTTGAGGATAGTACTGGCTGCAGAAAAGCATTGATAGAATGAAAAAAAAACTTAAATCAGCCTTGGAGCCTTCTCTGATTATTGCACTTCATGGGTAAAGGAGAGAGAATACTGGAGAATAATTTCAAGTTTCTGGCTTAATTAGTCTAGGAATATAATTTTAAGTATTTGCTAAAATCAAAACTGGCTCTTTTATACCTACTGAAGTAAGTCTCATTCTTTTAATTTTCATGAGAGACTATTCTCATGGGACTTCACACATGTTGCATTTTTTTATTTGTACAATCAGTAAAAATCATCATTAGTGAAAACTTCACAGAGATTTAAGCATGGTAATATTCAGTGCAACAGTGAAGGGAAATAATTTTCTAATCTTATTTTCAGAAAATAAAAGGAATCATTGCTTTTATGCTAAATATTACGAAGTTTCAGAGGATAAAGGCAAATTCATGCAGCGTTGCTGTATGAACATTCCCCTTATGAATTCAGAAATGGAAGCAGAGTTGGGAGGAGGAATTATAAATATATGCCTTTGATTTCTAAAGAAAGAAAATCTCAGTAAAGGAGAGTAAATTGATAAACAGTATCAATCACTAACTTGATCAAAGATAGCCCATTGATATTCTGGCATGTGTTTCAGCTATAGTTGTACTCTCCCCAAGAAACTGCTTGATGGATGACTTTTGGTAAGGAAACACATAAGACTTTGTCATCCTCGCATAGAGGATGCCACATTTGCCGGTATACCTATGCCTTCAGCATAACCACATTAAAAAATTACATTAAGTACCTTGCTTATTTTGGTTACTACAGAATGATTACATGTAACTACATATAAAATGCTAGGAACATTGAAGGACCATAAAAAATGTGTAGGAGCTTGGGAAATAGCTTGGTGGTCTAAGCGTTGGCCTTCAAGGAAGGACCTGGGTGTGATTCCTGGTACTACATGCTGGGTTGGGTGTGCTGAGTTGGACACAGAAAGTGGGCATGGTGGCACATGCCTGTGATCCCAGCACTGGGAAGGCTCACAGGAGTATCACTACGAGCCCACGCTGTGCAGAAAGATCCTGCAACAAATAAATACAAGATTAAGAAAATGGAATAAATGAGAAGTTATATGAGAAAATAGAAACGGAGCTCTGATTTACTGAGTGACTTTTTATGGCACATGAATAGTTTTATGCCTTAAACATTTCATTCATTAGTTATTACCATGCTCCTGGAAAATGTGTGCTATTTTCTTAACTTCACAGATCAGGATAAAGCATAGACAGTCTGCTGTAAGCTGAGAGAAATACAATCTGATCCATGTTGTCTGAGTTCAATGGACTATTTATTGCCATATATTTCACACAGTATCTCGAAAAGGAAAACTAATTTATGTGTAAGGTTGTTAAAGCCTAATTAAACAAAGCGAAGAGCCTGGTCATCATGTTAGGATTGCAGCACCCCTCACACTTTGTTGGCATTTATAAAACATTTAGCTTAGAAATAACACATGCACTACAAGGAAGGAGTTGTTTATGAGCGTTTGGGGAAGGAGGGGAGAGGGCAAGAATGCGCCGTGGGAGTGTGCTGTGGGAGCTCATACAGAGAGCAGTGTTCTGTGGCAGTGACAGAGTTCAAGGTTCAGAAAAAGTGGGAAAACAGAGCAACAAACAAATTAACTTGTATTATAATAGCAGGTGAAGGCCAGGGCTTCTTATCACATGTGTCATGCTCAAATACTTCAAAAGTTATTATCTGCATATAGACAGACATTTTATGTAAATGCATCAACATATTTATTCACTGCCTTAAAATAAGGAGAAATAAAGGAACAGCAATTCACAAACCACTTTTTTATTGAAGGAGAAGAGCTGATAAATCACAAAGATGAACATTTGGAAGGCTAGAAAGGTGCTGTGGAGTCGGCCAGCAAAGACTCCCCTGTGCCTGTCCTCTGAGCTTGGGCAAGCCTATAGCTTGGTTCCCCTTTCGCCAGCTTTTTGCCATGGCCTGCACAGTTTTACTTTATTTTCTGTTAACAATTAATGGTTTCAGTAATAAAGCTTTGAAACATAAGTGCTCTTAGGTATGAATTTGTCTGTGCGTCAAGCTTGTGTCAAATCAATGAGCACTGAGGTACAGCTGAACAGCAGTCTTCTCACTGCTCCAGACCAAAGACTCCCTAGAAGACAGAGCAAGGGTTTTGCAATCCATGTCATGAGTACTTTGCAGCATTTTATGTAAGTTGGATAAACTCCCAGCCTTATTTCAACCAGTGCATGAGTGATAAGACCAAATGCAGTACCTTAAATGGTCAGTGGTTGGGACACAATAAATAAGCAAGGCATAAGGAACTCTGTTGTTCTTTTGTGGTACTGGGGATTGAACTCAGGACCCCGCGCTTGCCAGGAAAGCACTTATTCTACTGAGCTTCTTTCTTTTTGCCATTCAAGGGGAGATGAAGGATGAGTGTGCCAGACAAATAAAAGAGAAAAAAAAGAAGAATAGAAAAATCAAAAGCATGCTGCTCCACAATACTTAGGTGAAGCAATCATTCAATTCCACTCAGAACAGCTATAGGAGTCATAGTTTCTAATGACCTAGTGGGCACAGGGCAATGTCACATGCTCCTGATGTCTGTGCTTTATGAGGTGCAAGTGCCTTTCCAAGGTGAGTAAGTGCACTGCACGCCAGGGTTGGTCCTAGGCTAAAGCAACACTGGAGTCTTACTTAGTGTGGAAGAGAAAAATTATTTTTTAATTTTTAATTTTTTATAATAAAACGGAAAGAAGTAGAACTTAAGGACTGAACAACAAAGACGAATAGTAAATGTCGATGGCACTGATGATATCTCAATGAAAAGACACTTTGGAAGGAAGTGTATTCTATAGAGTAGCATAAAAGCATTTTTCCTAATGATATGTTACTACTGGCACTTATACCAGCATTATTGCACCTTCTCTGGAATGACTAATGGGGATCGAACTCCAGCTTCAGCAAACTTGCAAGTAACAAATTCATCTTGACTTAGGAGTCATGAATTCTAAACAATATACAACTAAAATTCTTTACTTTTTGTAAATTATTTGAGGAAATAATTACAATTTGCATTAACTACAATAAAACCATAGTTTTCAAATCACACATTTTTCCCTCATTTAGGATACCGTTCCAGATGTGATAAATATGTATTACTGAGACCCTCTGAATAGGGCAAACAGTTTCTATGCAAGACATCAGTTTCACACAGAGAACATAACAGAAATGCTAGGAATGGAAGTTAATTTAATAATCCTGATATACTTTCTTTTGGGAAGCTGCTGTCAGATTTCCAGCAGAATTATTCATCATATCCATGATATTCTGTAGCTTCTTCAACACACAGAGACACAAGCTTCCTTGAATGACTCAGGCACACCTATGTGTGTGATGTACACAACACAACTATATTTTCTCCTGTGCAAGAGGTTTTCTTTTACTAGCTAGAAAGAAGAGTGTTGTTCTTTCTCCTGTTTCTCCAGCATTTTGAGTCTCTGGAGTCACTCACTACCTCAAGTTGGAAGCTCAGTAAATATGGAGAGAATTAATATGATACTTTGAAATTTAGAAGATGCAGATCTTTTAAGAAATGCCAGAAACAACAAATAACACAGCTTAAGCAGGCTTCTTCAGTGGAAGGAAGTTGTGGAGATGTTTTGTAAACACTAGATTATGATTTCAAATGGTTGGCCTCCTTTGGGATTATTGTAAGAAGCTCAAAACATCCAAAGGATTTTTAAATGAATTGGGTGTAACAAATACCAATGGTTAGTTTCCTGTAATGTTAGAACAGCACACCGCAATAAATGGAGAATATTTATCATCATCTAGCTTGGTCTCTAAAAACCAGAATTAACATTTTAAGGGTAATGAAATGAACTTTGCAAAATTTTTCTTCTTTTTCATTATCATCCTTCCCTATGAATAAATGATAAACATTTTGGATAAAGTCAGAATAAAGGAACATGGATTAAAAAAGGTATTTTTATCCTGCAGTTAGTATTGCAAAAGAGAAAAGACAAATATGCACTACATTGTTCGATGCCAATGAACCATTGGTTATCTTCCCAGATGTCCTGTCAAAAAAGCAAAAAGGGTATTTGAGGCTTCATTTGGATTCAGAGAAACCTAAAATCATGATCCAATACCAGTGTCCAAAGGCATGGTGATGTTGGGGGGGTGGCAAGCCTTTTTGTAAGGATTTGCTATTCCTGGTCTTGGCAATTGTTGATGAATATTGAAATTTTCACCAGATAAATCAGCTTTGTCACTAGTGGCATGCTACTTATTTTAAATACGAGGTTGGCAAAAATTCAGCTTTTAAGGTTTCTTGTTATGTAAGTAATTATTGATTCTTATGATGTCTAAAGAATGTGATTCTGGAGGTCCAATAAGATGGTGAAATCCAAAAAAGCAAGGGTGATTTGATAGAGAAGAAAAAAAAAAACTCTTAGAGTTGTTCTTGTTTCTTTCTATGTTCCCTATGCTTCCCAGCTCCCTTTGCTTCTCCTCCCCCTTTCTGAATAGCATTATTTTCAAACAGTATTATCTTTAAAGCCACTAACTTTGAATTGATAGATGTAGCATGTGAGTTCCAATCCAATCAGTAAATACTTGGCAGGAACTTAGCCTTACAAGCATGCTTCTGATTACAGGCAGCAGCTAAAGCCTTGGAAGCCTGCCGTCTTTTTTCCTTGGATAAATGGTGTCACTTGAGAAGACAAACACCACTATAATTCCTGTTGAGTTAGGAGACAAGACTTCATCTAGCACACTATGATTTTGTGAAAGCATCAATCAGTCTCACCAGATAATATCTGAGTCATCTGTTTCTTCTTTTGTATTGAATATAATTAAAAGTATGAAACAAATGCTTATCATGCATTCTGCCTCTGTGAAAAATGTTTAAATAAATACAGTGACAGAGAATTGGAAGATATGGCAATTGGAATGATAATGGGTAATTTTATCCAGATGAGAATTTGATTATCTAATATCCAAAAAAAAATCCATTACTTAAAAGTAGCATAAATTATATTTAATATGCTAAATAGGAGAAGGTTTAAATCAGTAGTGTGGTAAAAATTTCCAACAAGGGTCGGCCAGATGGCCTAGCAGATTAAAGCACCTGCTGGGACCAGGGTTTGATCCCTGGTGTGCTGCGCCAGCTGAGACGATGATGGAGACTGGGTGTGGTGGCAGCTGTAATCCCAGTGCTTGGGAGGCTGAGAACAGGAGGACCTCAACGAGTCTGATCTGTGTAGTGAGACCCTATAGACCTTGTAGTAAATACATTTTAAAAATTCCAATAAATCATAAACTGTGTAATAGTGCCTCATGTGATAATATTTCCTTGATTAATGATATTTCAGTTTATAACACACTCAATGTTTGCAATGTTCATGTTTAATAGAGACTGTATCAGAAAACAAGGAAATACGTGGTGAGTGCTGTGACACAAAATGTGATCAATTAATTTTCAGGTAGGCTAACTTTTGAAAATCAACATAAAAAATGTTTAATGAGGTAATCATTGTGTACCATAAGGCTATAACTGACTGACAATGACTCTGAAAATAAAACTGGAACTTAGCTCAATAGGACCTGGGTCACAGGGGCTCTGATCTCCTGGTGAGTTCTAAGACTCTTCCTTTTGCTTCGTGAATAAACCAGAAAATGAAACTGGCATACTGCATCATGAGGATCAAGGCAGCCCACCTTTTAAGTCTCATGGGTGTGACATCCTGCCCTGAACGAGGAATACAGAGCATGAGGAATACAGAGCCCCATGACTGGAAAACCAGTCAGGAAGAGGGCTATTATTTGGCCTTTGCCAGAATCTTGCTTTGGGCAGATCTGAATTCTACCTATGAGCTTCTGTCTGGAGGAGGAGATGAAATTCAAGCCAGTCATAAGATCTCCATGCATTCAAGCTGAGTGTGGTGGCACAGGCCTGTAATCCCAGCACTCGGGAGGCTGAGGCAGGAGGATTGTTGTGAGTTCAAGACCAGCCTGAGCTACAAAGTGAGCTTAAGGCCAGCCTGAACTGCACAGTGAGACCCTGTCCCAAAAAGATAAAAAAAATAAATAAATAAAAAAACCCACTCCATGCAATCCTGGATGTTTAGCAGAAAGAAGCAGTAGCACAACATTAAAATTACTTAATTTGGGGCTGGGGAGATGGCTCAGTGGAATAAGCACTTCCCCGGCAAGTGCAAGGGTCAAAGGGCCTGAGTTCAAATTCCTGGTTCCACCAAAACAAAACAAAACAAAACAAAATTACTTAATTTACTTCTTGGTTTTCAAAACAATTCTAAAAGAATTAAGAATGTGTCTATACGTATTGATTATGTAAATTTCAAAAACAAGTAGAATAGTAATTTTTACCGCACTTTGTGGAGAATTTTTTCAATTAGTTTATAAATATTTCATTTGAAATATTTTTAACAGAATCTGTACTCATAGTCATGATACCACTTTAAATTATTAGAACATCCCTGAAATTCATTTAGAACTAGTAGACACCTAGAACAACAAAAACAGTCCTAGCAGGAAAGATAAGGCAGGGGTCGTCACAGTCTCCTACTTGAAATTATACTACAAAGATACAGTGATTTAAAGAAAAACAACTCAGCATGCTAGTGACACCCCCCCCCCGCGCCAGAATCCCAAAACAAAGATCAAACAGACCCAAGAAGCAGATAGAAGATATAGAAACTCCAAACACCAAACATGCTGCTCATCTTTGACAATGGGACCAACCGTGTTCACTGAAAGACAGACCGCCTCTTTATAAACGGTGCTGGAAAAAGAAAACTGATTTTCTCCATGCCAAGGACTAAATCTAGACCCATGTTTGTCTCTATACATTAAACTAAAGTCAAGATGGATCAAAGATTTAGACATTAAAACAGAAGCACTGTATTTGCTGGAAGAGAGAATAGGAACAATAGTTGAAGGCAGAGGTGCAGGCTAAGCATTCATGAACAAAACCAGGATTGCACAGAAAATACTTCAAAGAATCAATAATCAACCCTATGAGAAAGCTTTTGCACAGCGAAAGAAATGACCAATAGAGTGAAATGATAAGCCAGAGAATGGGAAAAAAACCTTAGGCAATTATCACTCAGAAAAAGAACTGATATCTAGAACATATAAAGAATTGAAAAAAATTAGAGCCCTCAAACTTAAAGACCCAATCCAAAAATAGACATCTGAGATGAACATACATTTCTCAGATGAAGAAATACAAATGGAAAATAAATGCATGAAAAAATGTTCAACATCACTGTTCATTCAAGAGATGCAATTAAGACAACACTGAGACTCCATCTCACCCCAGAAAGACTCGCTATCCTTTAGAAATTAGCCAATAACAAATGCCAGAAGTGTTGTGGGGGAAATTAAAACCATAGAACCACAGTGATATATGCACATCCATGTTTACAGTCGCACAGTTTGTATCAGCTGAATCTTAGAAACAGCCTAAATATGCCCTTCAACTGGTGCACAGATAACCAAGATATGTTTTTTAATACAGCAGTGATACTCAGCATAAAAGACAAACTTATGACATTTCTAGGTAAATGGATGCACCTGAGAACATACTCTTAAGTGAAATCAGTTGAACTCACCTTTGTAAATATCTTATTTCTCTCATATGAGGTACCAAATATGTAAATAAGGAGCAAAACACGTAAAAAATAGGAAGAAATTGTTCAAAAGAGAGGGGAACTAGTGAGACAGGAGGGGAGAAAGGAAGGAAGGGGGAACAAAATCAATTGATTTCATGTACTCTTAAATGAAGGGGAGAGAGGTTTGGGGAAAATAAGAGTCAAGAAATATCAGCAACAGGTACAAACTTTCTTCCAGTGAATGAGATTATCATGCATATCTGAAATGTACCAACAGAATTAATAAAAACTTTATACTTTGCAAGCTGAAGCTTACTAATGTTACCATTCTGATTCATGCTTTACAGTTCATATTATTTTATTATATTTTCAAGTGTGAGAGGGCTCATCATATGACCTCTCCATTTCACTTGGTTTTGGCACCATGTTCAGAACCACATTTTCCCGTGTTGTTACCAGCTGCAGCTGGAGGTGTTGTGCATCGTGAAGATTCTGCCCTGGATCCTGGCACGGTGACCGGTTTGCCAACTGGCTGCTGGTGGCAGGATGATTCCCTGTGTCTTCCATGTCCTGCAGACCTCTGCTTCTCATGTTCAAGGAGATGTGTTAGCAGCAACTGCCTTTATTACCAACAGAGAAGAAGGACAATCCACAGTGTGGGAAAAAATTCTTAGCCAATTGTCCCTCAGACAATGGGCAATATCTAGAACATGTAAAGAAGTGAAAAAAAAAAATAACACAACACTAAAATTCAAAGACCCAATGCAAAAAGGCATCTGAGATGACTACACATTTCTCAAGTGAAGAAATACAAATAACAGATATATATATATATATATATATATATATATATATATATATATATATATATGAAAGAATGTTCAACATCGCTGGTCATTTGAAAAATAAATACAAATTAAAATAGCCCTGAGATTCCATCTCATCCCAGGAAGAATAGCTGTCAGCAAAATTCAGTCAACAACAAATACTGAAAGGGCTGGAGGGGAGATGGGACCCTTCTCCATTGTTGGGGAGAGCACAGACTGGTACAACCACTGTGGAAATCAGTGTGATGGTTCCTCAAAAAACTAGGATTACAGGTTCTATTGTACACAGTTATTTCCCTTATGGATATCTTCCCATAAGAATTCAAAACATCATGTCTCAGTGATGTATGCACACCCATGATTATAGTAGCATAATTTGTCATACCTAACTCCTAGAAACAACCCAAATGCTTGTCAACCAACTAATAGATAAGAAAACAGCATTTTTATACAATGGAGTATATTACTCAGCTATAAATAAAGATAAATTTGAGGCATTTATATCAAATGAATACCACTGAAGACCATAATCTTAAGTGAAATAAATCAATCTCACATGTGTAAACATCATATTGTCTCCCTAGTGTAAGAATCTGAAGGAGTAAATAAGACCCAAAAAATACATATTATGCAATGGGAAAAAACTACTCAAAATGAAAGAGAAAGAAGAATGGGGAAAAGGAGAAAAGAAGGAAGGAAAATGAAAAAGAAATACTTGCATATACCTATACACATACAAGATAGTTATGCTACTCATTTTTTATTATATAACTTTGGTAAAAGTTTTGTAGGTTTTTTAAAATCTATTTTACTTTTAGGAGCGTCATGGCTAATTACCAATACCATAGGTATGCATGTGTCAGATTATTACAAATGTATAAGAAGTTATAAGATTGGCTTATGACAGCCAACCACAGAGTCAGACCAGGAAGCATGCAGAGGACATTGTATTCTGGAAACTGAAGGATTCAGTTCAAGGTCTGGAGCCCACTGCAGCATCCATGCAAGAGGTTGAGTCCGTATCAAGAGGTTGATGGTTCTGCACCAGCAAACTGAAGGATCCAAAGCATTGGCCAAAGAGGAGTCTGCACTAGAAGCCAGCAGATGGTGTCCACGCAGACACGGAGTGCTCCATCCTTCCCCAATTCCCTTTCATATCTCTTAAGTGAAGAGTCACTCTATGGTGGGGCCTCCACTCCTGAGGGTGCGGAGTTGCTGAGCAGACTGAGTTAAGTTTTTGACTTCTCAAGTTGATCCAATGTATCAACCACTACATATATGCATGCACATACAAGATAGAGAAGATGCTACTAATTGCGATTAGTTCATTGAAAAGAAATTTTTATTGAAAGGAGAGGTTTACACCCACATTGTTCGATAATTTTTCTATGCTTGAATCTTGCAATCTGAACAACTACTCTGAATATAACAATATGAAATGTACTAAGCTTTGTTACTCTCCTATATCTTGTTTTGAAATTTCATACCATTTTTTATTATCTTCATTTTCTTTAAAATAGAAAAAGAAATGAAGGACCATTTTGTATCTGTATATTCAAAATAATTATGATAGGTGTACAGTTATTTTCTGTTAATTCAATGAATAGAAAGATTTGTACTACTAGTGTTTGTGGACAGCACATTATGTCTGCACCTTATGCAATGAATAACCACTAAGAAGACAATAGCATGCAATGCATTAATTACTGAAACTGTCTTACTAATCAGTTTTGAAACTGTCTCATTGCTATTTCTTTCTTAATAAAATTAATTTAAAAATAAATAAGATAAAATAGGAAAAGCAAACTGAAAATTTACAGAAAATAGCTTAGATGGCAATAAGTGCTATATAAGAATAAAAGAGCAATTCTTCACGTTGTGTATATCATTTCATGGTAATTGCTACCTGTATCTCTTCATCCTTAATATTTCATCACCATTCCCTTCAGCCCTCAGCACCACATTTTGCACCAGTATGCTTGATTACAAGTAACTTAAGCAGAAAGAAATTCCTCAAGGTAAAGCTGAAGAAGCCCGATTGGGTGGTGCAAAGCCAACAGGCATCTCTGGCACATTTGGGAGCACAATGGGGTTCTGGCTTCACCCATGGACCTTTCCTAAGTGCTATACACCCTCATGCTCTTTTTGTGGCAGTCAGCAATCAAAATTCCAGGAGGAGCAAACTCCCAGGCCATGTGCCCTTTCCTAGGCTCTCCTAGTGTGAAGAGAAGGGGCTTGTGTCCGGAGCTTCTGGCTCACCTCACCCTTTGTGAGGCAAGGAGAGGTGGACGCAGCCCCCACCATGACAGCTCGTACTCAGGGAATTCTCTGCAAGGGATGAACAGTTGGTGCCAGAAATTGAAGCAACTGTGCTCAGCTTCATGGCTTACCCGTCACATCCTATTGGTCCAAATAGACCAGGACTGTGCTTCTGTTACTTTCTGGGTTTTCAATCTACACACATTCAAAGAGAATTGGATATTTATTACTATCTCTATAAATGAAATAATCAAAGGGCACGATTGCTGTGTTATCCTTGTCTCCTCAGGCAAGACCAGATGAAGCAGGGATGAGATACAGAAAATAGTAACAAGTGTAGCCTTTTTCTAAGTAGAGTGATCAGGAAGTTTAGACTGACATCACCTAGAGCACACATTTGGCTGAGAGAGGAGAAACTATCCAGGCAGAAGGAACAGCAAGTGCCAGACGCTGGGAGGATGTGGAAGCCAGGAGGGCTAGGAGAACAGGGAGCATGTCTGCACGGCTGGAGCAGAGTTTGGTTCCTGGGTGGTAGGCGGTGGGAACAGACAGTAAAGGGCTTCAGAAGCAGCTGTCCAAACTGTTCATTTTAATGGAACAGCTAGCCTCTGAGAGGACTGACAGGAGAAGAATGACCTGGCTTGTTGCTGTAGACAGTGCACTCTAGCTATGAACTTTGAATATATATATAATTTTTCTGTGGAACCAGGGATTGAATTCAGGCTCTTGTGCTTGCCAGGGAAGCACTTATTGTACTGAGCCATCTCCCCAGCCCCTATGAGCTTAAATTTTAAGGAGGCAAAACAGTAAGGAGTGGTAAGATGCAAAGTGGAGAAAAAACAGGAGATATTGGCAAACTGAACATAATAGTTAAGTCAAAAATAAAGCCACTTCTTTTTACATGAATTGACAGAAATGATGTTAGATATACAGTTAAAGTTTTGCAAAGATGTTTCACAAAGAAATAACTTGAGACACTTTTGTATGTATGGCTAAGTAATGAACATTCTTCGAGAACACACATTAGAGCAGACATATATTTAGTAAATTTGGTGAATGTGTGATTACATAGGTATAACTATACAGACAATTGGATGAACCCTTCAATGTGGGCAACAAGTACCTACTCTTACAAAGAAAGTCCTCAGACATACACTGGGGAATTTTAACTGTCAAGGTTCTGGCAGGAAGAAAGGTGACATTCAGTAGATTTAGCTGATATTTTAATGAAAGAAAAATTTAGTGAGATGTGGGAAGAGTTCAGGGGGGCAAGAATGGTGAAGCAGCCAGAGGAGGAAGCTGCCACCACACCTGACACGGCGAGGGAGAGGGAGCTGCTGTTGAGTGGGGGGCACAATCGGTGACCACTAACCACCACACGAGTGTGGCCACACAGAAACGCAGCCACATGCAGTGCCATGGAGAGAAATTGAGGAAGGGCAGAAGGGAAGTCGATCCTAGGATCTTTCTCATCGTCATCTTTTCCTGGTCCCTTTCATTGTCTCATGATTGTCAGAATATAGGGGAGCAGCTCGGGCGTGCAGCTTATAAAGTCAGCTTTGGAATACTGGGAGTGGGGAGAGCCAGAGATTGAATCTGAGGGGAAAGAAAATGTACAGCACAGAATTTCTTGTAATTTAAGAAGTATCTGAGCACCAAGACATAAATGATGAAAAGGTTCAAGTGGGAGGAAAGAGAAATTGTACCTTTATATTGATAGCACAAAAAACCCAGCTGTAGGGGCTGGGGAGAAGGCTCAGAGAATAAGTGCTTGCCTGGCAAGTGCAAGGGCCTGAGTTCAATTCCTGGTTCAAAAAAAAGGAAAAGAAGACAAGAAAAACCCAGCTGTAACTGACCACTTTCTTCCCTGGTCAGTGCTGAAGAGCCCAGCTGGGCTTCCCAAGATGCACCTCCAAGACCTGGCTTCAGTGAGGCAGTGATGGAGAGGCACTGGCAGCTTCTGTGAGTGGAACCAGCTCTAATCACGTGGAATTCAAAGAGTGCTGTGCTTCAGAGAAAGAGATAATAGATGCAGAAAATTAAAATCAGGTACTCTCCTGTAGTACCAAAATATTTATCCCAAGACTTTTTTGTTGTTGTTGTTGCCAAAGCAGAAAGGTACAATTCTAAATGAAAAATAGACAAATGTATTTAATTCATTTTTCATTTCCAGTAAAATCAAAACTTTATCCTTCCACAGGATTCTCTATTCTTTTTATCCCAGCCAAAAACTTTGTCCCTAATACAGGGTCACATGTTTTAAACTTAAAATATTTACAAAAATCTTAGAAGAGGGGGTGTGAAGGGATCAGTGAATAGAAATCATTGCTGTTAGGGAAGAATGAATAGAAAAGATAAATCTTGGACTGCAGGAACTCGTCAATTTCTTGACAAAAAGATCCACTAAAATGAAATGCCCATTACCCAATTTACATGCTCTGCTTGATTCAGGGTAAAATAGCTTCCTCAGTAATAGCATGTGATTTAATTTCCATGCTCCTATCTTACTAGAGAAATAGAATGCTAGTCCTCATACTTAGTGCTTGTCAATGGTTTTTCACTAGAGAAAGTCCTCACCTGTCCTCTCTCTCTCTAAGACAACCAGTCACCAGGTTTGGCTTTGAGGGAAAAGGTTAAAGGGAAATTCTAAGAAAAATATTAAATGTGAGGTTTTATCTCAGGATTAGCAAATGATTCTTTTTCATCTTATTATTATAGATTGATCTGGTAAGTGGACCAGACATTTTTAATAATTTTCAATAGCAAGAATGAATGGACACAATTTTTCTGGAATACAAAGCATGGTACTTCAGTCTGGAGTGCAGGCAACTTCACATTAGATTATGATAAGGAGTTGACTCTATGCTAGTAAGCTCTCCTTCCTAGACTATAAGTGAAGTCCTCAGAATTAAATTCCATAAAATGATAAGAATGAGACATTCTAAAGAAATACTACAATCTGTTGTGGGAAAAGATGACAAACATTTCTGCCTGCACACCAGAAATTTAGAGATTTTTTTAGAATACAGAAAGTAAATATTATCCAAGTTTTGTGGTGCATGATTGTAAAACCAGCTCTCTGAGAAACTGAGATGGGAGAATCTCAAACTTGGGCCCAGGTTAGCACCTCAGCAACACTTGGTCTCAGAATTTAAAAAAATAAGTGCTAAAGAGGCAGCTCAGTACAAAGGTGCTGAGTTCAGCACCACGAAGGAGCAAATAAACAAACAAACAAACAAAATCCAAATAAATGAAATCAAAGAACTGAAAACCAAATATTCAGGAAAACGTCCTACAAGGATGAAGAACTTCAAAAACAAACATTTTCTAGATTTATTCCCTTTCAACAACTTGCAGTGAGGGGGCTCAGGGGCAATTTTTAAAGTATTTACTTGAAAACTGAATTCAAAAGAGGTGGGCTCAGCTGGTAGTCTCAGAAACCAATGAAACAAAAGAGTGAAAAATTTGATCTGGTCATCAAAACTAAAAATTGTTTATTGAAGAAATCAAATGAGATTTACTTTCCCATTTCATTTCCTAAGAGAAAGAAAAAAAAAACAAACATCTTTGAGAATGAAAGAAAAATCCATAGTCATAATGGAGGCTTTCTTTTGTTGTCATTGTTTTCAAAGACAGTATATAAATGCACACACATTTATAACCTCAAATAACCAGAAACTGTTCCAACATAATATAAATTCACAAACATAATCTATTAAGAAGACTGTCAAATAAGTTCATAATTATAGAAAAAATCATGAGATAAAAACTGAATGAATTCACAAGATCAAAATTTAGATGTATACTAAATGTAAACTTTCATAGGGCAAAAGGGAGAGATTGCTGATCTCAGTCTATGAAGACATGGCCTAGAGTGCAATCAAGGCTGTGAAGGAGTAGAGGCTTAGTTCAACTCACTTCAGACCTCTCATTTCATGGCCAGCTGGTTACAAGGCAGAGACAAGGTGGCAGAGGGACACCACAAAGGAAAGGCACCACAAGGCAAAGGCACCTAGCAGGCAGTGATAGAAGGCAGGCACAGGGGAGACCAGAAGGCTCTCTCCAACCCTGCCTCCAAATAGCACCTCTGGCTATTCAGCCCTGAGTAGGCAGATCCACTGATGAGCCAGGCCACACAAGCTCTGTTCACCTTCCATGAGTCTTCATGTGAGACTCTAGGGGCCGTCTTTACTCTATCCGTCACTTTCCACCCCAGCCCCCACTGCTATCTGTCTCACTAGACCACATACCTTCAGCCTATCTCTAAGAGTCTCCAAAGTCCTAACATGCATTGGAGCAAAATCCAAGTCCAAAGTCTCCTCTGAGATGTAAGGCAGGTTTTAGTTTGGGACCCTACAAAAGTCAAATAAAAGTTAAATACTTCCAACATGCAGTGGCATATTTCCATTCCAAAAGAGTGGTGTTGGGGGGTGGAAAGCAAAATGAATGCCCAGCAGGACCAAAAACTCTTGTGGCTCTGTGTCTGCTGAGCATGTCAGTTAGTGGGGAGATGTGGGCTTCACAGGGTTGGGAATGGTCTTTCCCCTGCATTTGCTACCCAGAGGCCACCTGCCTTCTGTTTTCAGTTGGTTCTGAAAGCTGCCCATGGTTTTCCTCACAAGAAATCCGTGTTCTTGGCATCGATAATGGCATGGGGTCACTACAGAACTTTGTCCTTTATTCTCACACCTTTGAACTATTTTCTAAGTAGCACACTTTCCTGGCCTTCCAGGGCTTTACCTGAAATATGAGAAGAAGCCTTCATGACCCTGGAACTCTCGCATTTGCATTCCTGAAAATCCAACACTCTATAAATGACATTACTCTTTGCCTCTGGTGGAAGAAATAGCTGACCCTCCTTTGCTATGGCAGTGGTGGCATCTGGGCCTTTGGGTGGCTGAACCCCAGAACTGTTTGTCTCAGGCACGAGTGAGCCCACTCTTCTTGCAACTTTGAGTCTAATGATGCTGGGAACTTGCTAATTCCTGAGATGTCTTGAAGTCAATTTCCTATTGTCCTAAAGAAAATACTTGCCTCCTTTTTACTGCTAGGCTTTTCAGCAAAGTCTTTGGAGAAGGGCAGTGAGACAGCTCAGAGAATTAAGCACCTTCTTAAGCAAGTGCAGGGACTGGGATTTGACCCCTGAATCATATGGCATTCTGTCCCCATGCTGAGCTGGCCACAGAGACTGGGTATGGTGGTGCACACCTGTGATCCCAGCACCAAGGAGGCTGAAAACAGGAGGATCACCATGAATCCAAGCTGTGTAGTGAGACTCTGTACCAAATACAGAAAAATAAATAAGTAAATAAATTTAAATAAATAGATACATAAATTTTTGAAAAGCCTTTGCAGGCTCCTTTCTAGCCAAGCTGCAAGTTCATTAAACCATTGAAATCTTTTATTTTGCTTCTGATGGTCATGAAGACTGGACTAAAAGTAGCCAGAAATGCTTATGCTATATCCTGAATAGCAGGCTATTCTGAAATTTCCTCTACAGCTTCTCTCACTGCAATGGAACACCCATCTTAGACAAAACAAAACATAAAAAGGGGATATATTGGGATCCAGGAAAGCTAGGGAACTGATTAAATATGTGTAGGTGGGACTAGACCTCAGTGCCTACAGTAAACAAGCTACCTCACTCCTGAGATAAAATCCTGTCTGGTTAAGGTCAGCTATTAGTCACTAGGAAACTAGCTTTGCAAAACTGTAAATGAAGTACCATTTTGTTGTGAAAAAAGAATAAAATATATGTATACACAAGATAGGATAGATATAAAGCTACTTTCTCTTAGTTCATTGAGAAGAAAGGTTTGTACTAATATTGTTTAGACAAGATATCATGTCAGCATCTTGTCCTCTGAATAACTACTATGAAGACAACAATATGGAATGTTTTAGTTATTGTATCTGTCCTATTAACCTGTTTTGAAGCTATTTCATTGTAATTTTTCTTTTTTTCTCATCAAGATGAAAAGAAAGAAATTTCCTCTACCAGATTCATTAATTCCTCACTCTTAATCTCAGTCTCCCAGGAAGTCTCAGGACACAGGCCAACAAAGACACATTTTCTGTCAGCTTGTAACATACATGCTCTGGACCTCAACTATCGGTGATGCCCTTGTTTCCAACAGAAACCCCAACCCAGGCCTGTGCTGTCTGCATCCAGTCAGCATTCTGGTCTTCTGGGTGCTGGCTAGAATCTCCTGTTGGTCTCTGTTCACCCTGCTTCCACCATTCTTGAGCTTTTCTACCCAGAATTTCCAAACTTTTCCTCCTGCTAGTTAGTTCTAACCTGCACCTTACACATCGGTTCCAAAGGCTTCACAACCATGTGGTTGGGGATCATCACAGCTACGACCTAACTCCCCATTTCCTGGACTAGTCACCTTCTCTTCATGGAGATAAAGTTGCCAAGACACACATCTAAAAGGACACCAGGGTTCCTTCTGCTCACATATCAGGTTCTGTGGCTTGCAGTTTCCAAAGCAGGAATAGCCTGCCAGAAGGGCAAAGCACTGGTACACTGCTCCTGTCAAAGGCCAGCAAGCAGAGGCCAGACAGAGCCCGAGACAAGGATACAGCCTGTGGTCAGCCCCTGTGACGCAGGCCCAGCCAGTCTCACCTCTGTAGTGCGCTGAGCTTCTGCGCTCACCAGGGCTCAGATCTGCAGAATAGTACAGCGCTGATGATCTAGTCTCCTCTGAAACCCTGGCGACTCTTGGAGATGTTTTGGATCTGAACCATAACAAAGATACTCTTTATACTTTTGTGCTAAGCGAGTTTCTGATTGAAATTTATAGCATTTGCATGCTTTTGTTGATAAAAATGGCTACTCAAAGAAAAAAAGATGTGTCTTGTTTTTGGATAGAGAAGCTTAATATTATAAAATGACAGTTTAAAAAAATTCTGTGTATGCTAAGCAAAGATAACAACAAAGTGGCAAAAGTTACCAAAAATAATTCTTCACATAACTTGTCAAAATAAGCATGTTAAACATACTTACATGGCCAGATAACTCAGAGGATTAAAGTGCCTGCTTAGGCAGACACAGGGGTCAGAGTTTTGATCCCTAGCCTGGCGTGCCAGCCCTGTCCCCCGGGTGTGGTAGACGGCATTGAGTCTGGGCATAGTGATGCACACCTGTAATCCAGCACTTGGGAAGCTGAAAACAGGAGAATCCCTACCAGTATGATCTGGGTATTGAGATGTTGTAGACTCTGTAGCCCCTGAACTAAGAAAAAAAAATTGCTCATATGTATAATCATAAATGTAAATGTGCTCTCTACATTGTTTAAAAATTCTAAATTGAAGATTTTAATTATTTTAAGTTAAAATACTTGGATTTCATGTAGTGTTAAACATATATTTATGAAAACTTCTTTGTACAGTTTTAAGTATAAAGAGCTATGTAAGGGCCAGGGAGATGGTTCAGTGGAATAACTGCTTCCTTGGCAAGCACAAGGGTCTGAGTTCAATACCTGGTTCTGCAAAACACAAAAAAGATCTGTGTATATTTCCTACATATAAGTGTATATTATGTATAAATTAAGTGTACATGTGAGAAATATAGGGTATGTGTGCATAGATGTGTAAGCCCAGCACTTGGAGGCTGAGGCAAGAGGACTGCCAGAATCCAAGCCTGGACTGGCCTGCTCAGAGCTTTGGTTCAAGCTGAACAAACAGGAAAAATATTCATCTATTTCCATAACTCTTAGCATACTAAGAATATCAATTTTTATGTATTGTAGACATTTCCTGGCTTTCTTTTATTGGTCCTTAGGTGTACTTATGCTAATCTTTTTGTGCTTCTATGTATTTGGGTCAATCTATATTTTCCTTTCTGGTTTCTTCTGCTGTTGTGATATGGAAGTCTATGGCAGTGTTTGCTTTTAGAAACATTTACATGCAACTTTATGCATCATGACTTTAGTATTTACACGGTCGTATTAAATCACCTTCCACTCACTCTGGAAAACTCCGCGTGCAGACCGCCCACCCTACCCTGGTTGTTCCTTCCTGGTCCCACACCATGAGTGTGCAGCGGACACTTGCCTCGCTGACCTGAAGCGGCTCTTTGGGCTGCAGGGAGGAAGAGAACATGTTCTGGGTTCACCGCATCGCACTGATCTCCGGGTCCTTTGCTGTGCTCAGTACTGTTCAACTCAGCTCTAATATTTGGAAAATCTCTACACTATTTTTTTATGCTTGAAACTATAGATTACTATCTTAAAAATATTGCAATCAATAATCTAAAAGAATCTTAAAAATATTGTGTCATGTTATCCTCTATGGAAAAAATAACAAAACAGCCAATTATACTTGAAACAAAAATTAACTTAGGAAGAATTCCTACATTTAAATATGGAGTCTTTAGACTATAAACACAATATATTCTAATACACTGAAATCTGCCTTTTATTAAAATTGGTGTTTTTGAACTGTATCTCATACATTTCTAGATAAATTTATGACTGTGTTGTTTTTGCTTTTAGTTGCATTAGGGAAAATATCATTGCTCTTTTATTGTCTTAATGATTACTACTAATATTTAGGAAAAACATTACTTTTTATGTGTCCATTATGCTAGCTTGCTAAATTTTGTTTTTATGGTGGTTATTCATTTGATACTTTTATTTTTACGGAGACAGTGTTATCATTTGAAAATAGCATGATTATAGCAATTCTGGGTCTCGTCCTCTTTTTCTGATTTTAATAGCTGTGTTGTTTATTTTCAGCATGCTGTCAGCAGCTGTTTCCCAGGGAGGTAATCAAACTGACCTGTGTCTGAGCTACATAGATGCTGTGAGGCTAACTTTTGAGCTACTTTTTCACTGTTCCTTCCTATGATCTTCAACAGAGATAGATCTGAGTTTCTTTCTGTATATGTGCAATATGTTTTAACATATTTCCCCATCCTACTAAGAAGACTATAATTTTTATGCTTTAATCCTCTAAGTTACACTGAGAATTTTCCAATAAACTGTCAAACTTCAAGTCACTCATCTATCTTTTTTGTCTCATTTCACATGTGCTTGCGTCTGCTGCATGGAGATTTTATTTTAGATTCATATTAATCTTCTACTGCTGTCTGTAATTTGATATTAAGCAGAGTATTAAAGGAGACAGGGAACATTTTAAAAGTTGTAAAATATACTGAGCAGTATTACCAGTGTCAATGAGACATTTTCATGCAATAAATTCATAGCTGACATTCTCTTGAGAGTCCTCAAAGTCAAACTCCTGTGCAGCAGGGTGACTTTTGCATCATGAACATTAATGACATCAGCCAGACATGATGGTAGTCATGGCTCTAAGATACCTTTGATGAAAATGTTCTGATTTGGTTCAGTGAATTTTAGCCTAAAGTAGTCTGTGGATGAAGAGACATCATGTGGAAACATGCCCAGGCTCACGATTCTGCCTCTTTCATTCTCGCTGTCATTTCTTTTTCTTTCACTCTCCACTGATCCCCTTTCGAGTTCTCTCTTCCTAAGGAAGGTTTTATGTTAGCCCATATTGAAATAACTTCAAGTGATTACACTGAAAATGAAGAAGTTGGACTTTTTATATTACTGATGTTTTTAAATTAATAAAGATATGATAGACATGTTCTTAAACAATGATTGTTAAGAATCAAAATGTGTAAAATATGACCTAAAAGCTATACTTGAAGCAACCAATGACTTGTGATCCTTTCTAGATTTCTTTTTTTTTTGGCAGAACCAGGGATTGAACTCAGGCCCTTGCACTTGCCAGGGAAGTGCTTATTCTACTGAGCCATCTCCCCAGCCCTCTAAAATCAAATATGGCACTTTTTTTTTTTGTCTTCTTTTTGAGACAGGGTCTCACTGTGCAGTTCAGGCTGGCCTCAAACTCACTTTGTGGCTCAGGCTGGTCTCGAACTCACAAAAATCCTCCTTCCTCAGCCTCCCAAGTGCTGGGATTACAGGCATGCACCACCATGCCCAGCTGTCTATATTTCTTAGGTCTATTTGGAGAGCTTGTTTTTAGTAATTCTGTCATAGTGCAGGCATTGAAACTCAGAAAAACTTTGTAAAATAACTGCTTGGTCATGATAAGTTGAAGTAGAACAAAAACAGGGATTGGCTAAAAGAAAAGAGAAACTTGAACTCAGTCATGTAACATTTTAGGTGGAATATTTTTACATCATTATAAAATTTAAAATTTATGTTAAAATATACATTTTCACACTCATGAGTGAAAATAGAAGGCTTGGGGAAGCATGTGAAATAGAGAAAGCAGAGAAATGCCTCAGGTCTGATCAGGAATCCTTGCCAGAGTGCCTGGACCTTGCTCTGAAGAGCTACCCGCTCTGCGGCCATCGCTTGTCCCCGTATCTCCCCGCTTCCTCCTGCTCTTGGTCCAGGCATCCTCCCCTGACCCCTCGAATTTGCAGACTTCCTGCATGGACCATCAGAGCTCTGTACTGTTAGCGTCCTTTCTGTCTCTTACTACGAAGATTTGGCCATCTGCACTTCAGCTTGGGGTTTGGGCTCTGATTAGTTAAGAACAGATGGTGACTGAGTCAGGGCACAGCACAGCGCAAAGGAGACATCGAGTGGGCTGAGGTGTAGGAAGGGTGTGGAGAGGGAGACCTCGCAGAGCTGCAAGCGCTGGCCTAATGACTTCCTTTTTCTTCTTCTCAACTCTTTTCTCATCCACTGCCAGCCCGCAGGAAAGCGCCTCTCCTCTTGCCTTGGTCGCTGGTGCTGGGCTTCATCACTGGGCAGGATTTCAGGTGAACACCAAGTTCTCCTGCCAGGCCCTGGTGGCCAGCCCGACACGGGTTGCTCCTGGGTGCCCGCTCCTTCCCAGGAACTGGCTTACATGGCCCTACACCCAGGACTGCAAGGGCAGACTTTCCTGTGCGAGGCGGTGGGCAGGGCGGGGACGTCGGGCAATCGGGACAGATGCTGGGGGCCTCCTGAGTCCTCAAGCCGGTCAGACTCCTCGGCTGCCCAGTGGAGTGGTGAGCGCGGCCGTATGTTTTGCACCGAGGACTGAAGGACTGGGAGCCACCCCAGCAGGGGGAGCGCTGTTGTCTCACTGGAGACGGCTTCTACCCTGACGCGATCACTTTCCTCCCGGGCTCGGGAACACTTCGGGCCCCTCATACGGTGCAAGGGCGCCGAGCGCGCCCCCTCCAGGGCGCCTGCAATCTATCTGGGAGGGGTTGGCTCCGGTGGGGCCCAAGTCTGGGGCTCGGGCGGCCACCGACCCAAGCGTACGTGCGCTCCAGTGGGGTCTTAGGAGGAGGGAGACACGGTCCCTGACAGGGCTCTGAGGGACTAAAAGGGATCAGCAGAAGGAGGTCAGGGCCTCCCGAGGCGGAGAGCTTAATCTGAAAAGCCCGAGCCGCAGATTAGCGGGGTGACAAGGACCCAGGCACTCAGTCCCCACCGCCTTCTCTCCGGCGCTCTCCGTTCGCGCGCACACTAGCACACGCGCACACACACACGCATAGCCCCACACACGCACACAGTAACTCACACTTAAATGCCTGCGCGCACACACACACGTGCACATACACGCACAGCGCTTCCTGCTCTCCACGGAACGGGTTTCTTACTGTCACCCTCTCACTTGTCCCCTGCTCTAAGGTGAACTGCTTCAGGCCGAGTCAGGCCGCCTCACCCCACCTGTTCCAGTACTCAAGGAGGGCGGAAGGGCCCGGAGGTCAGGGGTGTTTCTCTAGTCTTTCCACACCTCCCCATCTCTGCCCAGTCTCACCTTCTTCCGGGCTCTTGTTCTCTCCCCATCTCCATCTTCCCATCTTCACCCCTTTCTCCCCATCTTGCCCCCCCATTTCCTTATCTCCATCTTCCCATCTCTCCTCCTCTCCCCACCCCCGTCATCCCGTCTCTCCCGATATCCCCATCTCTCTCCCCTCCCCCGTCTCCCCACCTCTCCCCATCTCCCCATCTCTCCCAATCTCCCCGAGCTCCGCGTCTCTCCCCGCCCCTCGCCCTCCTCTCCCGCCGGCAGGGGGCAGCGCGGCGGCGCCGCGCGTCTCCTCCTCCTCCCTCCGGCTCTAGGCGCCGCGTCCGAGGCAGCGCGGGCGGAGCAAGGCGCAGCGAGCGGTGGGCGGCGGGCGGGAAGCAGCAGCCGCCGCCGCGACGGGCGGGCGGGCCCGGAGCCGCGTCCCCTCGGCTCGCCGCGAGCCCGGGCATGGAGGGCGGCGCGAAGCCCAACGCGGCGCCCCGCGGCCGGGACGAGGGCGGCGGCGGCTTCCCCGCCAGGACGGCCGAGAAGCGGCTGGGGACCCCGCCGGGGTCTGCGGCGGGCGCCAAGGAGCTCGGCAACTCCGTGAGCTTCAAGGCGGACGGCGGCGGCGGCGAGGCAGGCGGGGAGGACGCGGCGGGCCCGCGGCGGCCCTATGGCTTCATGCAGCGCCAGTTCACCTCCATGCTGCAGCCCGGCGTCAACAAATTCTCCCTTCGCATGTTCGGGAGCCAGAAGGCGGTGGAGAAGGAGCAGGAGCGGGTGAAGACCGCCGGCTTCTGGATCATCCACCCCTACAGCGACTTCAGGTGAGGCCGCGCGGGGCCGCAGGGCGGGGCGAAGTCTGAGCGGGCAAACTTTACTTGGGAGCCGCGCGTGTCGGGGCCAGGGCACCCGCGCGCACACCCGTGCACACGCGCGCACACCCGTGCGCACACGCGCGCCCGTGCAGGCCGGGACGGACGTGTGGGCGCGCAGGTGCCTGGGCAGGAGTCCGCGGCCAGCCGGAGTTCCCGAGACAGAACAGGGCGTTTCCGGAGCCCAGCCCGAAACAGAGCGACACCCTTTTTTGACCTTGACTCCAAGTGCTTAGAAGATCTCTTTCCCATTTCCCAGCTCGGAGGAGAGGCGGGAGAGCTGGGAGCAAAACTCTACTTTAGAGAACGCATAGAAGACGTCTCCCAGTCTTATTTGCCGTCCAAATATTCGTTGGGTTTTAAGCACGTTTAGAGATTGTGAAATGAAGGTCGCGAAGTAGATCCTCTTATTAGCGCGCGTACGCTGCCCAGTTGCGCTGTATTCTCCTGAGCACTGCTGACTGCCGGTTTAAAAGCCCCAAACGAATAACTCAGCGTGGCATTTATTTTTTAAATTGAACTTGTCCTCAAAAAGAAAAACAAAAAAAGAATGATCTAAAGAAGTGTGTACGAACCAAAAACAGCTTTAACAGAGCAGTAAAAAGCAGCATTATTTTGTGCTCAGAAACTAAGCAAAGTGCCGGCTCTTGTGGGAGCTGTCCACAGTTCTGAATGACGTGAGCATGGAAACCCCTCAGGGTTCTCCAGCTAAGAAAGCTCAGAGCGACCACCTTCTGATTTTCTGAGGTATATGGCATCTTGGAAACTAGGAGCTGGTGTTGTTTAAGCATAGAGTGAAGGGATTTCTGGATGTGTTCAAAATACTTATTTTCAAGATTTTGAATTCTTATTTGCAAAACATATGGGAAAATCTAGGAGTTAGAAAAGCTAATAACATTTGTATCCTGTAGATCGTTGAGAGATTGAAAGAATATTCACTATAAAAGGACCTATTAAATAGCCAAACATGTTTTGCCTACTAAGAAGATACTTAGAGAAGCAAACTTACAGATGACCTTGTTTTAAGTCAAACTAGACTGTCACGTTCTGTACAGCTTCGGTTGGGAGCCAAGTCTAGAACCCTGTCCCTTCCACTCCCCACGCAAAAATGTTGCAATACACACCACAGTTTCTAAGAGAAAGAACTCTCAGCCTTTAAAATGAAAATGATGTACAATTCCAGAAATATATAATGGTCAATAAAGCAATATGCAGATAAAATGCTGACACTATTGATCTAATTACACTTTAAAAGGTTGCATATGATGCTCATTTCCTCTGTAATGTGAAAAGGGTAACACTTTTCAAAATGGTAGCCTATATTAAATAATCTCACTGTTTCCCATTTACTAGGTAAAGACACAGGGGTCTGGCATGAATTAGGGTCCTGTGCCAAAATCACTGAATGTAGGAGGTTCATTATCATAAGAGATTCTTGTGGCAGCAAAATCTCTCTTTAAAGACCAACATTATTGCTAAACAAAGGGAGACATTGAAATTGGTCGCTGATTCAATCTTGTCATGTCTTTCAAGGAAATGGGAGATGATGAAGAGCTAAAACTAGACGAGTTGCAGTGGGGAGTACGTTAGGATGTTTAATTTCCCTCGCACAGATGGAAGAAAGAGAATGAAAGACATTGATTAAATAGCCATTATTGTATAGACTTTTAACATCTGAAAAATATGTGAAAATAAGCCTTGAAGAATAATTACAGTATATACTTATTCTCTAAAGCAAACTAAAGGTAATCATGCACTTATTTGTGTTTCAAAGACTTTCGCATCTTATTATTTTGCTAATGTTTTTGCATGATCTCAGTACCAGTTTAAGATTTTCTAAAACCATTAGCACATGAATAATATAGTTAAATGGAGGAAAAATATGAGAGTCAAGTCTGGCAGCAAATGTTCTTCTACAGGAAGAGCAGTGTGTCAGTGACCATCAACAGATCCTTAACATTTTTGTTTACTTCAGCCTTTTCCTAAAGAACATGCAGTAAGGGAGGTGCCTTGCCACGGTTCCTAAAATACCAAGCTGGAGTTTATTAACCATCTAGCAACGGAGCAAATGACACTTAGAAGCACATTTCTACAAGGAGAGAAGATGCTAGAAGTCATGACAGCATGAGGAATCTTTCTTGCTGCTTTGGCAAGTCTTCGGATGGCCAGGGAACTTAACTCTCCTTCTGCCCAGCCTGCTTGGCTTGCATGTGCGACCCTTCACTCCAGGGCACACCATGAGTTTAAGATCCTGGCTGGTGTTCTAGTTTCAGGGTAAGTCTCTAGCTGATTTCTCTCCGCCTCCCTCTAGGGGCAGAGCTGTGCTCCCCCTGAGACACCCAGGCGGCTAACTGGTTCCTCTCCCACTGCCACAGCCAGGCTGGGTGTTGTTGCTGTGTCTAGCAAGTAGCTTGTCCTGCCTCTGGTTAAGTAGGTCAGCAGCACTATGCTCCCTTATTTCTTGGGAGAGGATGATGTTAGAAACTTTCAGGGGTGAAGAAGGCTCTGACGGTATCAGCACTGCTCGAAATGTCTAGGTGGCAACTAGACAATTTACTCTGGAAAATCACATTTTTGTGTATAGGATAGCATGTAAACACTAGGGAGAAGATGAGGAGACACTTTAGAGAGTTTTACATGGATTTCTGGGTCAAGAGGACATAGTCTCATTTTTGGTGAGTTTCATGTGAACAGTACACATTTTAATTTCCAGGTTAAATATGATTTTTTAAAAATCACCTATAGAGATAACACATTTATTAGTTAAGTTTTACTTTACACTCCACAGGATAAGCATTGTGCTTTCAGAGTCAGTTGGTAGTTATGATTGTTCAGAGACAAAAAGAGTGCTTGAAATGCTGTTAGGAATGATTTGTGTGGGGGTGACAGTGGTAGGGTGCTGGGCATTGGATCCAGGGCTCCATATATGCAGGCTGTGAGCTCTAACACTGAGGTACACATCTAGCTCAGTGAATTATTCTTTATGCAAATAACTTACCTTGGCAGCATTTCTCATCAGCCTGTTTGCCATTCCAGGGAATTTGGTGTTACTTTACTAAGCTACGTTTATGTGAGTCTCTTTCAAAGGTAATGCTTTTATTTTGTGTAGGTGTTGGCTAGCAACATCTTGACACTGCTAAGAGGGGAAGCAGTATGCCCTGACTTTTTATTTCCTCTGCTGTATTGCTTCACTAGTGCAGCTGTGTGAGAAGCTTTCACACACTGTGAGCACTCAAGGCCTCTGGAGCCACCAGGAAGGAGGCTTCTGGGGGACACTCCTGCCCCTACCCTTGCATCTCAGAGCGCACGGGACCGTGTTGGTGCAGAGGTTGCCAGTGAGTTTCCTGGGAAGGGAGGCTTATTTCTTGGAGCTTCTCTCAAGAAAGTGGTTGAATGTCTGGGGCTTAAGGTCTAATTATCCTGCTGCCTATTGTCTTTGGGCTGAACACACCTGTGCTCTCCTGGGAATGCATCTCCACACCAACAGAGCCCAAATAAACCTTAATATTTTTTTCCTGTTAGGTAAGTTTTTATATCTTAATATTTAATTCAATTTTTGTAGTGAGTTTAGCAACTGGTAAGGCCAATTAAAGTGAAAGACTTGAAGGTACTCAAAGGTGATTATTTATGTAGTTACTTTTTTGTACTTAGTATGCTGTAAAACTTAGAGTTTAATGAATGTCTCACTACTAAGTTCAATTTACATAGTACAATGATATAATACTATTTAACTAGTACAAGATGGTTTTCATTTTCTTCTTGAGCGAAGTTCTCTTTAAGCATACTTTTAAGGTCTTGTTATACACTCGAGTCCAGTGGGCAAATACACTTTAGTTATTTCTATTTCACCATACGAACATCCATTAGTGAACTTGTCTGTTCAGTGAGAATGAAAGAAACTTAAATGCATTGGAAAGATATGGTATTTACTATTTTTTTTTAATCATAGGTTTATTTAGTTATATTGATTTCACTGTTGTTTGATAAAAATCACAAACCAAAACACCACCCAAGTTCAAAGAGTAGCTATAATTCTGAATTAATCACATACCTTCCATGATCCTATACCTTGAAGTACACATAAGGCCAATGAAGTGCATTTCACACTGTTGGGGCTTCACCTTAGTCACTGCAGCTCTTGTGGCTAATTCATCAAATTTCTACAGAAACTGGCAATAGGGTGGAAACACTGGAATACAGTTTTTCACAAGTATAATACAAATAGTAGCAGATATTCCTGCAACATGAAGACTACTGAGTATTTTCAGGCTCGATGACATATTTTAATGTTATCATTTTGTGTAAAGAAGCAGAAAACAGGAAACAGCCTGACATTTTGTACTTCAGACATAGAGGTGACAGTAATGAAGAAAAAATTTGCCAAATAGTAGTATGAGAATGTTTTCATTTAGAATAAGTAATTCCCTTCTAAAAATAGTTTTCCTATAAAGGCATTTTGGTATATAACTTGCCATGAGTTTTTTAGAAAAAAGCCATCAGAGCACTTTATCTTGAAATTTTCTGTTTTTCAGAGTAAACCTTCATAGTTGTATATTTGTGTATGTGTGTTCACATGGGTGGCATATGTATATGTTGACATAAAAAATCTGACTGAACATAATTGTATTCGTATAAACAGTGATGCATTAACTGATTCTTTGTTGGGTGAAGCACTCCCATGAGCTATTTCATCCAGCTTTCAACGACCCAGCTGGTTTCGTGGCCCCTTCAAGTCTACTGGTTATGATTCTTCTGCCTCACCTAAACATCACCACTCATTAAAGGAAATAAGCAAAATTAGGCATTCTGTAGATTAATAGCTTGACACTCTTACATAAACTGATTTTGTGCCCAACACTTCAGCTCTAGCTCTATGAATTAATAAAGCTAATTCTACAATCTGAGAGTAAGCAACTGCTATATTTAAACACTTTGGGCTTTCAGATTTGTTTCCAGTATGTTGGTAGTAGGCATAGTGCTGCAACAAACGTCTTTAGGCACTGCTTAGTATTACATTCAAGACAAGGTTCAGAAAGTGGAATTGTTGTCTATGGATACTTTAGAGTTTATTTTTTGAGCCAGTAAATTCTGATATCAGTTAAGAGACTTCCTAACCTGACAACAGTGTTGTGGGTTCGCCAAGGCTGACATTCCTCTTAAGATAAGCATAGGCTGTTTTTCAAAAATTAATTTTATTGAGAAAAAAATAGGAAGGAGACAGTCTCAAAACAGGTTAGTAGGACAGTTACAATAATTAATACATTGCATACTGTTGTCTTTGTAGTAGTTATTCATAGTATAAAATGCAGGCATGATACCCAGTCTAAACACCATTTACAAATCTTTCTTCTTATTGAACTAAGAGAAAGTAACTGTATATTTTGTATATACAGATATCTATTTTTTTTTTCCACTACAAAATGGTCCTTCATTTATATCCTACTTTTTTGTTCAGGTTTGTCAGAGATAGATATTCCATTGCCATACACATATTGGAGGTGCATGAATTCAGCAAAATAATCCAATATAGTCCGTCCATAATAGTAGTGGGTTATCCACAGGACTGGCAATGTCAGAAGTTGTTGACTTGAGCCTTTTACAGCCCAACATATTAATATGGCTTTAATTTCTATACCATGTGTTTATACTTTTCTGCTAGATAAAGCAAGACCTATATGACAAGAAATGTAACTTGTATCTGACAAGATCAGTCAAATCCTGAGGGGATTTAACTGGAACCATGCACATAGGCTGTTTTAAGGAAAAAATTTTAAGTTGTCTCTCTTTTCTACCATCAGAGAAAGACAAAAGTGACCTTAAAAAGCAAATTGAATAATAATGTTATGCTGACTGAAATCCTTAAGTAGCTTCCTACTGCTCTGAGGATATGTTTGACAACCCTTCCTTGAGCTGTGGGATCCTGGTGATCTGCGGCTCATCCCTGGGATCTCATCACTCCTTACTCACTCGCTCCAGACATGCTCAGCTGCACAAGTAAAATCTGAGCTTCCTGAGCTCAGTCCTCTCCTGCTACAGAGACTTTCCTGTGACATTTATCCACACTGAAGGACTCTTTTCATCCCTCCACACAGTTACCTTCTACTTGTCATTTAGATTTTAATTGAACCATCCTGGTGACAAAATATAGGCTGTGGCAGCTCATCCTTTCCCTCCAGCAGTACCTGGCACCTTTCCCTCCTGCCACCTTCAGCTGTGTGTGTCAAATACTGCCTTCCCTGCCTAGTACAGAAGGGAGTCCCTGAAACTGCAGGGCAGTGAAGTAGCATGAACATAGAGACATAGATAGGAGGAACTAGGCCAGGGATCCAGTGCTTTTGGCATCTTAATTCTGTCACTTGAACTCTCACCTAATGAGAAACAGTGTTCACAGTATAGATAACCCTCCAGACCTTCAGGGACATGTGATAGATTAAACATAATAGTTTATGCCATTCCCTTTTTGAAACCAGTCCAAAGTAATATGAAAAAACAAACAAACAAACAAGCAAACTCTCAGACTTATAGAACTATAAATGAAAAAAAAGACTTAAGAAAATGAGAGATTTCAAAAGTATGCGATAGAAACCAAAAGGAGAAATTATTCTTTTGGCACAATTCTTTATTCATGGAACTCCAGAAAAGTTCAGGACTTGAAAATGCCAGGTGAACAGTTTCTGGAAATGCAGTCTGAACTGGGCTTAACACATACACCATGGGGCCATAATCCATGTGTCCTACTGCTGGGAAGCTCTGATTTGAACCCCATTCTCTGATGTTGCATAGCTAATGCCCACAGGGACAGTCATGCTTGGACCACCCATGGTTCAAACATGACAATTCCCTTAGCAAAGACAGAATCCTGAGTGCTAACATAAAGATATGTGGATCCAGGTCAATTCCTCCAAGTAAGAAACAAGAGAAAAGTGTTCCCTGTGAGGGAAATTTTAGAGTCTTCTAATAAAGAATATCTTGTTAATCACTCTGCAAAAAAGTCTCATATATGTACAGAGAGGCTATAATTATTTTAATAGTGTGTTGTTTAATATAAACTGAAAACAAAATTTGATAAAAAATATTCCTGATGAAAGATAAATGAAACAGCAAGAGCAGTTCCAGAGGACAGAGAAGGCACTGTGATAAAGGACAAGGGAGACATTCTGAGGAAATAATCAATGTGCAGTCTCGGAAAGATATTCTATGCATACATCAAGGGAAGTGTGCTATGAAAAATAATAGAGAAGACTAAAAAAGAGGTAGAAGGAGTTAGCAGATAAAGTCTGGCCATTCAGGATTAGGGTGAAAAAAGAAAATATGAGAGATTTAGGAAAATAAAGGATTAATTCATGAAATTTAGACCTCTGAAAGGAGTTCCAGAATGAGAACAAGACTGAAAATGGACAAATGGTGTTAGCAAAGATATTTGAAATAAAATTTACCAAGTTATAGTAACTGAAATACACATCCTGAGAGACTCAGCTACTCAGTACCACCACCAAAGAAAAGGACTCCCATGAAGGTCAGCACCCAGAAACTACAGAGCATGGAGAAGTCAAAATACTGGCAGAACATTTCTCAACAGAGTATTGCATATCAAGAAGTTGTGAAAGAAGGAAAGAAAGAAAGAAATAAACAAAGAAAGAAAGAAAGAAAGAAAGAAAGAAAGAAAGAAAGAAAGAAAGGCCACGGAGATGGCCCAGTAGAATAAGTGCTTTCCTGGCAAGCTTCAAAGGCCTGAGTTCAATGCCTTGTTCCACATAAAGAAAAAAAAAAGAAATGCAGTGGGAAACTTACAGGTAAATGATAGCATCATGAGGTCTACAAAATTCATCACTGTGGTGATTGCTCAAATAATTCCACACTTCACTATAATAACAATTAAACGAGTCTATTCAGAGTTTCGATAGTTACGGGATGAAGTTCTACAGCAAGACCGATAACCAGTTGGAGCATTGTGACAAAGGAAGGGAGGAAGTGGGCTCTACCAGAAAAGCCTTACAAGCATGCACCACACAGCAGTATTTCAGTTCACAAGGGCTTTCTTTTCTACACAGTTCTGTTCTCAGATAAGCATTCAGTAAAATTTTGCTTCACTTACAAACTTCCCATCAGGGGAGAAACACACCCACTGCCACTTGATGTACACAAACACAACTGCATCCATCTTCCCCCCAAAATAAGATGAATAAAGTTCCTGAACTGAGCTGCCACTAGGAAGACTCCTGAGTAGCTGGCCTTGAAAGAGAGTAGGTAGATCGAGACAGGAGAGGAGGGGGTTGTGAAGAGGTCTTCCGGGCAGACAAGAGAAGAGAAGATATGTCAGCTCCTGAAACTGGAACAAGTCTCTGACTCTTGACAACCAGGAAATAAAAAAGGACCTTTATTAATCCAGAGTAATCTAAAGATGTAGAAAAAAAGGAAACAATCACAGTTTTTTTTTTTTTTTCCTAACCTTGTTCAACACTCAAGAATGTTTAACTGGTCTTGATTTAAACAAAGATCATGGTCCAGTTAGTTGTTCTGAGAGAATATGAGAAATGTAAGTGAGAAGTGTGCAGGCAGGTGGAATCTGCAGCTTCTACTGCAGGTAGTGACTGGGGTGATGAAGCAGCTTCTTTTGTAAATATGAATTAAATGCTAAGAAGTAACAATTTAGGGAGGCTGAAGTAGGATACATAGAAAGAAAGGAATGGAATAAAACTTAAATGTTCTTCTATAGTCCTATAATATTCCTTTATTTAGGAGATAAAATATGCCTATCTATCTATCATCTATCTATCTATCTGTCTGTCTGTCTGTCTGTCTGTCTGTCTGTCTGTCTGTCTGTCTGTCTGTCTGTCTGTCTGTCTATCTATCTATCTATCTATCTATCTATCTATCTATCTATCTATCTATCTATCCATCCATCCATCCATCCATCCATCCATCCATCCATCCATCCATCCATCCATCCATCCATCCATCCATCCATCCATCCATCTATCTATCTATCTATCTATCTATCTATCTATCTATCTATCTATCTATCTGTC
This sequence comes from Ctenomys sociabilis, assembly GCA_004027165.1. NCBI lineage: Eukaryota > Metazoa > Chordata > Mammalia > Rodentia > Ctenomyidae > Ctenomys > Ctenomys sociabilis. The sequence goes on from PVKA01002161.1 coordinate 63,780, forward strand.
TGTCTGTCTATCTATCCACCTACCTATCTATTACTTTGCAGTAACATCCAGTTTTATTAACAATTACTTAGGAGGCAGTACTGGCTCTGTTGTACAACCTTAGCACTGTCACTCAGTTCCACAATTATAAAATGAGGAAATAATCTACGGTTCTCAGAGGGTCTTGTGAAGCTGTACATTTTATATCTATATATGCTACATGTTTATACACGTTTGTAGTGCTAACTATGTTGCACACTTAGTGCTACTAAGCATCGGTTATTAAGTTGAAGATAAACTGAAGACAGAATTAAGGCATGCGAATTATTTGGGAGAAAAAATATTTACTAGGGCTGGGGAGGTAGCTCAGCAGCACAGTGCCTACCTGGCAAGTGTGAGGTCATGAGTTTGATTCTGGTACCAAAAAAAAGAAGCATTTCCTCAGTGCCTAGTCTGCCAAGCTTCAGAATGCCTTCAGCAAGTGATTATGTGAGGGAAGGGCCAGTGAGGTGCGCTGGTGTAGCCGTTCAGGTAGCCATGACCCTGCTTTGCAATGGCATGTTTCACACATACTGTGTGAATGAGGTCCACCCATGCTCTGCATTGGCACTGGGAGACAGCTGCAGAACTCTCCTATATAACTAACAGTTGTGCCTCCTAAATTGGTAGACAGTGCTGCTGCAGCACTGAACATTTGAAAACAGCTTTGAGAGAAAATTCTAATGACATTGGGTTGCATGTACGCCTTCCTGTTCATCTTTATTTTCATGAGAAAATGGCATACTTAAGCCTTTTGGTATCTTATTTCAAATCAGTTAAATGTTATATATGAGCCAAAGCAGATGAGTCATAACCAGCAGGTTCTTTAATTTTTTATCATTAAGTTGAGCCATCTATGAGACATGGCTATTTAGAATTGTGATTTAAGAATTTAAGAAATATTGCAAATTTGACAGAATGGTTAAAATTCTTACATAATTTCTAAAACAGATGTCACTTACCACTCTTGTAGAATATTTTAGCTTATTTTTTGGAAGATAATAACTTTTTTGAAAAGTTTTTTTCTGAGCAATAAATTTGGCAATTTTTTTGAGGAGCCACATAACTAAGTTGGGAGGGAGGCTGGGCCGAAGCACTGGACAGCGTTTCTAAGTATATAAAGTGAGATGCATGGTGAGGCCCTTTGTGTGGCTGTTTGCACACTACATGATAACACTGGCTCCAGAATTCTAATTGCTACAATTATTACTGATTATGCTAACCACCCATGGTTATCCACCTGTGATATTGTCTGTTAGACCTCCAAACTCATCAAAAACTTCAGAAATCAAGTTAAGGTGGTGGCTCCTGAGCCCTAGAAGAGTGCATCCACAGTATTTTGTCTATAATTGTAACAGTTTGAGGCTCCTTTTAGGCACACTTCCTTTCGGGTCTCTAATTAAGACTTTCTGGACTATGTAATATAAAGCACAAGTAGAGACTCTGAGCAATGTGTGGAAGATTCAGGGAGACAAAGTTTCCTTGGATAAACTATTTTGGAATTATAACTGCAGCTACAGTGACTTTCACTGAGATGGAAAGAATTCCCAGTGAACCAAATCGTTGGTTTTAGGGATGTCTATATGGTCATCAGGGATCAACTAGGAAGGATTTCTTCTGGATGGCTTGGTAAGCAACTAAAGCACAAAATTAGAGCTAGAATGATCTTTGAGGAGACAGGAGGCTGAATTACAGTTTTGCAAGTTGTGTTTACCTGCCTTAGACACCTGATTATGCCAACTGATAAATGACAGCGTTAGCTACAAAGTTCAATAGTATAAATGACTATAAGGGAAATGTAACAAAATTTATGACTGACATTTCTATAGCAAACAGTGTGATACAAATAACAAAAACCTGCCTCTGACTACAGAGGTTGACCTCTGAGCTGGACAGGAAGTGTGGCCAGTGTTCGTGACAGTGGATGTGCTGCACTCTGGCCTGGCTCGTTGGCACATGCATCCCTTCGCCCTTGCCAGTTCCAAAGCCGCCCTGAAGGCTCACTTTTGTGAGTGCCTGTAGTTGAGCTTCCATGGCTGCCTTGATGCTGGAGTTGGTTCTAAATGTTTACCTTTCATGCTTGTTCTGATTTTGGGGAAGAACCAATGGTTGGTGGTGCTAGACCTGGGGAACAAGTTGCGTGAGGATGCTCCAATGAGTTTTTTCTATATGCCTGTGGCAGAAATTGTGTAAGTGGGTAAGTAACAGGAGAATCACAAAACGTGGTGAATGTGACAGTTTAAAGTAAATAATTTATTACAGTAAAAGGACATTGCCATAAATCCCCATCAAAGGGCTGACTGTACTCTCCCCCCAACCCCCCGTACCATTGCTTTCTTTTTCTTTCTTACTTTTTTGGTACTGGTGATCAAACTCAGGACCCTGCACTTGCCAGGCAGGTGCTTGTGCCGCTGAGCTATCTCCCTTCCTGCCCCTGCTTTCAACACACGTACCACATCACTCTTGGCAACATGTCTTTTGCCATGATGTTTTTTGATGCTTAAATATTTACTGCACTTTAGCCATCCATTGTATTCTGAGATAAAATATAAAAATTACTGCTAACCAACAAAAATTTTTATCAGTTTATAGGAAAGTTAAATCTAAAATTGGGTTTAAACTTACAAATGCTAAATGAACTGGAATGAGTTAGTAATTAATAATGCCACTGTAAATGAGAATTCTCTACTCTCTCACTTCAAATACTGTGTCAATTGTTGTAATATTTCTGATATTCAATTTGATCCTATATTTAAAATAATTTTCTTTTTGGCAGAACCAGGGATTGAACTCAGGTCCTTTTGCTTGCCAAGGCAGCACTTATTCTACTGAGCCATCTCCCCGGTCTTAAAATAATTCTTGAAAATGTATCAGCTAATAAGTTATCATAAAGTTAAAATATGGCTCATTTGCAAATACATGGAAACAAAGCTAATATCTATAGTATTTTCATAATTCAGGAAAATTTCAGTCTCTGGTTATGAGTTACTCTGCCTTGTGTTTTTCCTCCTAGATCTTATCACAATTTATCTTAATGGTATTTTATTGAATTGATGACATTTTATTACTCCTTATCTCAAATTCAAGGGTAAATTTTTCAAAATTGTTTTAAATTCTAGTCTTAGACACAGAAATATATGAAGAACTACATAGAGGACGGCAATGTGTTATAGAAAAAGCGTGCTTCAATAGTTGTCATCTTGGAGTTCTAAATGTGTGCCATTTTTAATGTTTTATCAATTATTACTATATTCTTCAAAATAAATTTTATTTTTATTATTTTTTATCTAATAATTTCCTTTTATGTTATTTATTTATTTATTCTAATGTATTTAGTACAGAGTCTACAAGAGCTCACTACACAGATTGGACTCATCCTGTTTTGTCTCCCAAGCGCTGGGATTACAGGGGTGTGCCACCACGGCCAGCTTTTTTCAAATAAATTTTTAAAGAAGACACAAAGAAAAATAAAGGGGACAAGAACAAAACTTTAAAATTTCTGAAAAACAAGGGGTTTTATGCAATCATATGCTCAATTTTACATAACTATATCTGTTAATCTGAGCAACAGATTTGGTGGTAAAAATAGATAATATATCAACCACTGTTGATCAGCTATTTTTGTTCTGAAAATTTGTAGTATATGTTTTGTTGTATGTTACCCTATTCCTGTCATTGTTTCTGGTTTTTGTCTTTTACTTTTCAAAATGAAACAATAAAATTTAATTTAATAAAAAAAATGTGTACTATAACAATCATTGTTAATTTCTGTTCCTGTTTTCAAATATTTTACCATTGTTATTTTGTGTTGCTTTGTTTTAGTCTTTGTCCCTATTACTTGTTTTGGGATTATTTTCCCCCTTTAAAATAAAAAAAGAAATGTTTCATCATAAGAAAGCCACTTAATAAATTTGAAGAAATGAAAAAATTTTGGTAATTTTATGTGTAACTTATTTTTTGCATACAATTTCCAGTAAAATGCATATTTTTCACCTTATGTCATTCCCCTTAAGAAAACTGAATATTTTTATTTAGTGTGGACAACATTATATGTGTCTGTCTGTCTGTTTTCAGTCTGTGTGTCTGTCTTTTTTTCTGTCAATCTATCTTTTGTATTGGAACTTGAACGCTGGAGTGCTCTAAGCTATGACCCTTTTTATTTTGAAGCAGGATCTTGCTAAATTGTTCAAACTGGCCTTGAACCTGTGATCCTCCTACCTTAGCCTCTGAGTAACTGGGTTTGTAAGCATATATGTCCTTGTTTGTTTAGTATAATCTTCATAGAAATATGCATTTAAAATAAAACTTAAAGCTGTTTATTTATAGCAGATTGAGAAAGATATATAACTTCTTTTTTTAAGTTTTTTTTTTTTTTTTTTTGTACAGGGTCTCACTATGCAGCTCGGACCCGTAGTCCGACTTCCCTAGTAGTTCTACTTCCCTAGTACCGGGATTACAGTTGTGTACCATCATGCCTGGACTCCATTGCCAGCTCAGCGGGCCTGGGGGTGGGGCTGGTGTGACATGCGGTGCTAGAGATTGAACCCTGCCTGGCCTTGGGCTTGCCTAAGCAAGTGCTCAGTGTGCTGAGCTATACTGCTAGCCCTTAAAACTTCTTATTCTCCAATTTTAAATATTTTGATGAGAACAACTTCAATATTCAAATAAGCATAAAACATTAAAGTGAATGAAGGTTACACTTTCAAAGGTGTTATATTGTACTTCAATAAAACAAAAATTTAAAAAAAAAACAAAGGTTTTATAAGCACAGAACTAACTCCCTGACAATCATACTATCCTTCTTTAGATTTATTTTTGACCTGAAACTGGGTTTTCTTTGTAAAATATGGAAGAACCATTTGTTTACTTCCTTACTCTGAATATAACTTGTAGTAAGCCTATATATTTAAAATGAAATATTATTTTGCTTTGTATTTCTCTACAACCAAGTCAGATGACAAATTTTAACATGTTCAGAGTGACATGTGGAGAGAGAATACTTTAATCAAGACAGTCAGGTCTTCCAAATAAATGACAATAGATAAAAGAAGAAGACATAAACACTCTGGAAGGAAGGTGGAAGAAAAAAAAAACACGAAGGAAAGGGAATAGCTTAAATAACCAGGAAATATATACAATATCAAGATAATTTAATATAAATTACAAATTTTAAGACAATGAAAAGTAAAGAAATGATCATTTTTATGTGGAAAGATTTGTGGGAGATCCAACCTTTCACAGTAATATATCCAAAGCTGAGCAGGATGTCATAAAAAATGGAAAAGCTGAGATGATATACTGTAGAAGAAACTACTGTGGTTTGTGTCTAGGTGTCTCTCCAAAGCCTCCTGCAGTTACTGGGGCAGGCTTCTGGAGTTTGTGATGAATTCATGATCAATGAGGAACTGTGGGTGTCAGTGCTACTCCCACCCTGGAGCGGGCAGCCTGAACACACTGGGAGGGAGGAGAGGCTCACTCGCTGCTGCAGATGCTGCTCCTCCCTTTGCTCTTTGCTGTTTTCCGTCACCATGAATGACTGCTCTCTACCAGGTGCCACTCTGCCTCGGAGCCAGCAAATATGGGCTGAAAGCTCCACAAACTGTGAGCCAAATAAACCTTTCCTGCCTTCATTTTGGGTGTCAAGTATTTTGTGCCAGCAAGGAGAGAAAAATAACCAAGACAATATGCATGTATGTTAATCCTTGAGAAGGACTTTTATTATCTACTATTTGTCTAGATGTCCATTCATCTATCATTAGTCTGTATGTCTATGCCCAAATAATTGTCATGGAAATATCTTAAAATATAATCTGCAGTTGCTTCATTTCAAGTGTCACTTGTCAGGTGTTTAGATGTGTCTGTACATATGCCTAAAACAACTTACTTTATTAATTTTTGTTTATCTTTATATTCAACACTCAATTTTCACACTTTTTCCTAAATCCCATGATTCAACTTTCTACCTAAGACGGTGCAGCTTTCACTTGGTGATAGGAACCACTTCTCCTTCTTTGTTTGCTGCCTGTCTTTTTCACAAGACAGTGAGCTGAAGTCAGTGAGGATGAGAAGGAGCTCCCCTCTCTGCTCTGCCCTGAGTCTCGCTCAGCAATCGCCTTACTAGGTGGCAGACAGGCAGTACTGAGATAAATGACACAGGTGGTTAACTCACAGAACTGCCCTGAGCCCTGCCTCTGACTTCCATTTTCAATCGTGTTGCTCTAATTTAGTGTGACCAATTCAGTTCTGAAACCTACAAATTTTTCTTGATTTAACTCCTAAAAATATAAGTTAGTGGGCTTTGCTAGTTTTGTCTTTTCATTTTGTGCTGAATACATATTAGTTACAACAATAAGAACACACAGAGACACAAAAAAGGCCATAATATGGATGTTGAAACAAAATATCACAGGGCAGTAGTATAGTCGATTTGGAAGACAGAAGTAGAACTACATTGGAATCCAATGGTAAGTCATAAATAATAGGAAAAGAGAAGAGAAAGTACTTAACTCATTGTAGTAAGGAAGAGGGAGAGACAGATTCATAAGACATTTAGGAAGCAGAATAAGTAAGGTGAAACTTCTGTGGTGTGTGCATGTGTGTGCACAAGAACAAGACAGAGTTGAGAATAATAATGACACACAGGGTTACCTGTCATGGTCAATCATGCAATCCTTAAAGAACTCCTGTATAAGTTAGAAAATAGACTTGGCCACCAAGTCAAAGATGACAAAGTACATGAAAGGATATAGGATGTATTGACTCTTTCTGAGATGTATTGTCTGGGCTGGAACATAGCAGATTATCATTAGCACATGGGGATTGATGGCTCAGGGCTGTAGTGTGTGACATTTTCCAGGGAGAATAGATCTAATGGAGAAGAGGTCTCCAAGATAGACCTCAAGGGGCTGGCCAAATAGCTCAGCAGATTAAAGTGCTTGCAAGCAGGTGCAGGGGCCAGGGGTTTGATCCCTGGGCCTGCCATGCTGGCCCCAACCCCAGTGGCTCTCTGAGATAGCAATTGAGACTGGGTGTGGTGGTGCGTGCTTGTAGTTCCAGCTCCTGGGAGGCTGTAAACAGGCAGATCACTATAAGTGCAATCTAGTAGTGAGACCCTGAACACCCTGTACGCTCTTCCCTGAAATACAGAAAAAGAAAGATAGACTTCAGTGACCATCGACATTTAAGGTGAAGGTGAAAGACCTAAGAGCTTTAGGAATATTCCCAAGGTAGTGAGAAGAGTAGTAGAAGGACAAGCAGAGGGCAGAGGCAGAGAGTAGATGCATAAAGTCAGGTGGCTTTGAAAGGTTAAATTAGATACATTCGGGAGAGCATTTGCTAGACTTAGAAACCAGGCAGTGAAGTGGCATTTACAAGGCTTATTGTACATGCATTTGGCTTGTTCATTTCCTTTCATTGTTGTGGCTATGTTTTGCTTTTCAGGCTAGTGCTTGAACACAAATCCAGGTAATAGAGGTCTGAGCAGTAATGCCAAACAAGGGCAGGGGCAATAATTCAGTAGAATAAACACTTGCCTGGCAAGTGGAAGGTCCTGAGTTCAATCCCTGGTACTGCAAAAAAATAAAAAAAAATAAAAAAACTAAATTGCCAAGTAAGAGCGGCTGCACCAATTCTTTTTGGTAAACTAGGAAAGGTGTGAGCAAAATTAGGAGCCAAAGTTTGTCTCTTAAAGTGATTTCATCTTATTTCTTTAAAAATTGTTTTAATTTTTAATTGATTCATGATAATTGCTCATATTTGTGGGGTGCAGGGTAGCATTAAGAGCATTAACTTTACTCAGTAGTGAGAATACACTATTACATAAATTTTAAAATTTTCCATTATTAAAGAAAAGTCTGACCTTGAAGATTGGCCATAATAACATCCTCTCATTTTCTGAGAATTTAAAAATAACGATTTTTAGCATAGAAGCATTGGCAGGAGTTTTCACAGTTCTCCAGTCTGTATTGTTTTTCATCTAATTCTGTTTGAGATTCAGGTTCCTCCCACTATTTCTATCGTTCCATAGCCCAACAAGAAATGATTACTGGTAAAACAATTGTTTCTGGATGTACTGGTTCCTTTAGGGGACTGTCTTGCTGTGTGGTCTCAGGAAAGCTGAAGGAACGATTTCAGAAACTTGTGAATTCTGTATTTACGGGGGGGATTCTTAGGCATCTGCCACATGGAAATTTATGCCACACTGCCTGCTTCTTTCTGCTGCTTTTTTCTTCCCTAGAGTCAGAAACTCACAATAATCCTCCTAAAATTTTTCAAGACAATGGCAAAACAGTTTTATTTTAATGAACCCCAATGTATAAGCTATCTAATATATGACATTTATATTGTTGAAGATTTTAAATCTGATGAGAAACATTGGCTTTTTGCTATGGTAAACATATCGTTTTTTTTTTTTTTTTCTTTTCCAGAACCAGGGATTGAACTCAGGCCCTTGTGCTTGCCAGGGAAACACTTATTCCACTGGCCATCTCCCTGGCCCCCATATCTGTCTTTAACAGTACTTGTGGTTCAGCTTTATGGGCTCTACAGCCATACCCTTCCTAATGACTTCATTATGAGCCTAGCCCATCAGTGCTGTTTTCATTTGAATAGCTTGTTCATTTTGGTACATTTTGTTAAAAAGGGTACAGAAATATGCAACAAAAGAAAAGTGAAGGTTATTTGCATTGTTTCTTAAATTTTCTGAAGTATGAACTTAGCTAGAATTAAAAGAAGTCTTATTATTTTATTTTTCTATATGCCTGCCTGGATAAATACACTACTAATTTTAAGATTTACTCTTAACTATTTACTATAATATGTTTAGTTTTTTGGAAAAAACTGTATTAAGTTTTTGTACACAGGTTTTGATACAACACGATGAACTAGAAGTCAAGACCCGAACACTCTAGCCAGTGTCTGGAGAATATGGCAGGATTTCTCACTTGAGGATGCCAGCTGAATAAGTAGAATTTGTATAATTAGGCCAAGTTCAAATGCTTCACACAGCAAGAGAAATGGTCAACAAGAGTGAAGATCTGGACTGAAGAATGGTGGAAAATATGGACAAACTGTACTTCTAAAAAGGGTTGATACCTTGAATGTACAAGGAACTCCAGAAAATAGCAAAAAGCCAACTAACACCATTTAAAAATTGTACAGTGATTCTAAAAAAGACATTTCTCAAAGTAAAACATACAAATGACCAGTAGATATAGGAAAAGTATGCTAACTTATTAACCCACAGGGACAGGCTAGTCACAGACACACGAAGATATCACCTCCCTTCAGTAAGAGTTGTCTTATTAACAACACAAAACAGAACAAAACAAAGACCCCAACAGATAATTATGCACTGGTAAGGAGTTATAGAAAAGGGGCCAACTGGTGAACACATCTGGAGGAGGAGGAGCAGGGCGATGGGAAAATAAAAAGAACTGAGATATGTATGTGTGCAAACTCTCCATTGGAGTGTGATCATTATGTGTTGTAACTGTGTACTAACAAAAATAAAAATGAAAAAAAACAGGAACTTGGGGCTAGGGATTTAGCTCAGTGACCTTTGTGGCACATGCAAGGTCCTGAGTTTGATTTTCAGGACCAAAAGAAAAAGAAAATCAAAACCAGAAAATTAAAAATAGAACTGCCATATGAACCATCAATCTCACAATTGGGTATATAGCTACAGGAAATGAAATTAGAATGTTAATGAGAAAGTTCCCCTTCCTTGTTCATTTATAGCAGTATTCATAATAAATGGAAACAAGCTACATGTCCATCAAACGATGGCTATAGACAATGTAGCATATAGTAAGCGACCTTAATAAATAATAGACCCGTTCACTTGCAGCAACAGGGATGGAGCTGTAGCCTGTCTCATTAAGGAATATAAGCCAGCCCCACGCAAGGACAGCACGAATGGACAAGGAAGCAGCTGATCTCATAGAAGTTGATAAGTAGACTGGAAGTTTCTAGAGGCTGAGGAAAGTGGGGTCTGGGCAGAGGCTGGTCGGCTGACACTGAATTGCAGCTGGAAGTCTGTGCTCTGCAGGTTGTGAATCGCAACTTCTCGAGTGAGGGACAGGTGTGTCCAGTCTCATTTAGCCAGTCTTCCAAATCGTGTAATGTATACTCATATCAAAACATTGCATATCACCAGCAAATATAAATAATGTTTTTGTTTTTACACACCAGTTAAAATGTTTTGAAATATGTAATTTCTGAAAATTTGTATTTTTATTAAATCAGAGACACAGACTGAGTCAGAAGGTTGGGATGTGAGTGTGCACTTGCGGGATAGAGTTTGTGTTTGAGCTCTTGGATTCTGAGCTGTGCCTCTGGGTTAAAAATCAAATTTTCTATATTTATAATCTTCATTGTTTTTGTTTGTTTGCTTTCTTGGTTTCTGTTTTATTTTCTGAGTTGAAGCCAGACACACACACACACACACACACACACACACACCCCACAAAACCTGCCATAGTATTATTACTCCAAAGACTCAGGGAACTGCAATGTTAAAGGCATATAAGCTAGCACTGGGATGTGGAACACAGCAGATAATCCTGTGTTCTGGCCACGTGGCTTAGCAGCCCACAGACGGTGGCTTTCTACTGAGTAACAGGTTCCCATTCCATTTCAGCGGCAATTCAGTTCTGCTCCAAAAGTGCTGTGCAAGTAACTGCGAGGTGCTTATTTCAGCACCCTAGAGGCATATATTTCAATGAAAATGGTAGTATTGGAGGGCCACAGCGTATTTTGCAAACTTCACTCTAATTCAGATGAAGCGATAGAACCAACCACCTCGTGTCTAGTTATTGAGTGTCAGAGGAATCTCCATATGTGTTTCCTTGGTTTAAATACTTGATAAAAGAAAAACAAAAGAAATTTAACAGAAGTAAGTATTTTAAAAATCTCAGTTAGTAAAATTATGTTTCGGGGATGATGGGGATGACATCTTATTTTGAAATATCAGTGGGGTCCAATGTTCCCTTCCATGACTGCATTTCCTATTTTTTTTTTTTTTTTATGTCTTTTTGAGACAGGGTCTCACTATGCCTTAAGCTCACTTTGTAGCTCAAGCTGGTCTTGAACTTATAACAATCCTCCTGCCTCAGCCTCCCAAGTGCTGGGATTACAGGCCTGCGCCACCACGCCCACCTGCATTTCCTGTTATTAAGTATGAATAGTGATGTGCTGTGGCAGCCGTGTCACTGATTTAGGAGGGGGCTTGGGTCACTTCTCTCTCTCTGTCTGTCTGTCTCTCTGTCTCTGTCTCTCTGTCTCTTTGTCTCTCTCTCTCTCTCTCTTCTCTCTGTTTGCCTGCAGTGAGCTCTCACGTAATTAGGGCTGAATACACTGCACTTTTAAAATTAAACGAAGCCTCTGGGAAAGAATCATGGAAATAGATGGTTAAAGGACACTCAAGCAATTAACAAGCATGAAAAGTTAAAGATTTTTGATAGGAAAGTAGGTTACGAGCTTTTCTCTCTTTTTCAAATGAGATTTGTTAATATAGAAAGAAGATACCTTAGTTTTATTTCACAAAGGAAAAATATGTAAGAGAAATCCTCACTGAAGAATCACAGGTAATTCTTTGGTCTTTTCCAAGGGATTGTTTTCTTTCTTTTCTTTTTCTTTTTTCTTTTTCTTTTTTTTTTTTGTGGAGCCAGGGATTGAACTCCTTGGCCCCTTGTTTTCTACTTTAGGTGCATACGTCTAAAAAAAGTCTGTATATTAGATTGACTTTTAAATTTTTTCTGCAAATACTTTATGCCTTCTGGGATAACAACAATATAATAATGAACTGATGAAAATTCAAATGATAGTTTTCCAAGGAGATAATTTTATCCCTAATGCAATAATTGCTTTTATAAAAAAGAAAAAAACTACATATAAAATATAAGTTATTTATGAGTTTACCAAAAAAGGCCATAACTGAGAAGTAAATAGTAAAATATTCCGAATGTTAGCATGTGATTGAATATCACGGCAGTGAATCATCATCGTCCCTTGTGGTGCAACATTTTACACAATTTCCTATTTCATTTTCTCTATTCAAGGTCTTTTCTCATGTGCCTCCTTACTAGGCTAAATATCTCTTGAAAAGTTATCATGGCACTTCACTCTTTTTTGCATATGCAGCACCTAAGGGCCCAAGAAAGGACACCTGGCTACTGATAAATGCTTACTGAATCTGAGAATTTGTGTCTGCAGGCCCAGAATTTGTGTCTGCTTTTTTTTCATAAGCCACTTTTTCTTTTTTTATTTCTTTGCTTGTGCTTAAAAAAAATGAACAAAGTAGGAAAAAGAAAGTTTATTGTTTATTAAATATTGGCTCCATGCCAGACATTCCTGGCATGCTATTTTTAAAATCACAGGCATTATTTTCTCAAATTTTATAGTGCAACTTTGAAGAGGTTAATACATCTGTTTTATTTTACTTTATTTCCTTTTTTTATTTTTTTGTGGTACCAGGGATTGAACTCAGGACTTTGCACTTGACAGGCAAGCACTTATTCCACTAAACTATCTCCCCAGCAATACATCTGTTTTAAAACACCAAGTGAGTGATATAGAAGAGATTTGAATTTATTAAATGTTTCTTGATTCTACCAAGAAGATATTTGAATTTATTGATATCTTCATTTCTTCTTCCTTCGTGTATGAATTACATTAACCAAAAATTGAAAATATCACTGTTCCCCAAAAAATTGGTAGCCACAAACTTTTCATCCCTCAGAAGATAGAAAAATATTCTTAAATTGAGAGCTGAAGTTCTCACTTTCTGACACTACGTCTGGGTCTTTCCCCAGCATCGCATTGTATTGAGTTGGTTTGCCTTGATATTGTTAGGTTTTCTGCAAATATAAATCAATAAGGGAGTGATAAATAGTAATGTCGTACTGTTATTCCATTTTAGCCTGATACTTCTTTGTCTTTATTCTTCCATTTTTTTATGGTAAATAAAACAGATACAAAAGCTACATGAACAAGACTTATAAGTAAAATGCCCTAAATTTACACACAAGACAAGAAACAAGTTCTAGAGCCACCAGAAAGAAAACACATATATAATCACCCACGCAGCAGCTGAAGCCCCAGGCCCCAGCGTTTCTCTTATAGATATTGTTTTCCTGGACTGTTAGATAGTCCAGCAGTCTAAAGCTCCTGCTTAGGCAAGCTTAGGCAAGCACAGGGACTATGGTTCGATCCCTGGCACCAATGCCACACCAGTGTGGGCTAAGCCAGTCACATACACACATGTACACACAAAATGTTGTTTTCCTGGATTTTTCTGAATTTATCATGAATGGGCATTTGCTAGCTTGTATAGTTTGGTACGCCCCCAACTGGATTGCTAAACTTGCTTAAAAACATATTTGGCATATCCCTTGCTCTACCAGGTCCCCTCCATTCTGTTCTCTTTCTGAGTAATTATCCGATGAGGACCCTGCAAGGAGGGCCTTCAGCTCTCTAGGACTGTGTGGATTCAGATACTTCTCCATGCACTTGGGGCCTTTGCCTTTTGGCAGCTGCAAGTGATCAGACTCAGAATTCACCCCCAGGGCAGAAGGACCACTGGCTTTGTGCTCCTTCATCATGAAAATGCATGGTCTGGCCCCAGTCTTGCTGTTGATGACACTGATGCTTAATGTTCAGGTGCGTTACATACGCATGTAAAGTCGGGCCCTTCGTAACGGTGTGGAAATACTGTTATTTATTGCATAGCCCTGAAAGGAACAGCAGGACACATGTTCCCTCTGTTGTTGGTCATGTTTTGTCTCAGGAGGAGGAAGCACAGGTTAATGCTGCTCTTGGCTTTCGCTTCCTGTGTGTGCGTGTGATGAGCAGGGCTCCTGGGAGATGCAGCAAGTAATCATTTTTCACACCTTTACAAACTCAGCCTTAAAAATCAGATGGATTTAAATTCACTTATTATTTATTATTCTTTTTGGAAGCCAGGTTTGATATCTTCATGTGAGATTCTGATTCTTTTGCTAAGACCATATGAGTCTTTGACAGCCTCCATTTGATGTTGTGCAACAAGCCTTTCTAAGCTCTTAGTGGAGCTTTTGTGCCCCACACCCGAGGTCAACCATTTGTCCCATTTAGATTGGCTTTGACCTCTCGTGCAAATCTCATTTCAGTTCCAGCTACTTAAGCAATTATCTGTTGGCATGGGGAAGTCACATGTCCCCAGGTCTGTCAGGTGCCATTGAGCCTCTACCCCCTGAGTTTCAACAACTGCAAGTCTTGTAGTTACTGAAGGTTTGTTGCACCTTAGTTATTTTTGAGGCTTATGGGAACAATTCTGCTATCAACCCTCTGGTTTGTTTAACTGATTGGGTTTTGGTTCTTGTTATTTGTTCTTAATGTAGAAATCTAAGCTGCCACCACTGCAGGTCTCTTCTCAGACTCAAGTTGCCTTTGCTTTTGAAAATTTTGGCAACTTTAGTTTTTTGCAATCAAAATCTATCACTGTTAACTGTACAGAAGGACAAATTTAACAGTGCTGTTTAGGAAATCTTTGACTCGAATTTTGTTTTTAGCTTGTTGAACATTCACAGTGAGCAAATTGGTCAAGCATTGGCTGTGACTCATCCACTTGGCCAACTCTGACAAAGTATCTACAGAGTGAGGTGCAGGGTTATAGGATAAACCCTGAGGGGACTTGACTGACCTCATCAGATACAAAAGTTACATTTTTTGTTAGGTCTTGCTTTATTTTGGCCTTAACCATCCAGTTGAAAAGTATAAAAACAAGGTATATAAAATAAGGCCATTATAATAAGCTGAGCAATAAATGGCTCTAGTCAACAACTTATTTGGATAACCCACTACTATTGTGGACTGCTGGACTGTGTTGAGTGTTTTACTTAATTCAAGTACCTATAATAATTAAATGACAATAGAATACCAATCTCTGACAGGACTAAACAAAAAAAAGGGGATACAAAGGAAGGACCATTCTGTATGTGTATATACAGAACAGTTAGGATAAATATGCAGCTACTTTTGCATAATTCTATGAGAAGAAAGATTTGTGCTAATAGTGTTTGGACAGGATATCCTGTCTGCTTCTTGTACTATGGATAACCACTAGGAAGATAACAATGTAAAAAGTATTAATTATTGAAACTATAGTATAATTCAGCTTTAAAAAATATAGGTATACAGCTACATTCTTTTAATTCAATGAATAGAGGGTCTGCTCTAATAGTGTTTATAAATAGAATATCATGTCTGCACTTTGTACAACAAATAACCACTAAGAAATATGAATGTATTAATTATTGAATGTGTTCTACTAATTTGATTTGAAACAGTCTCATTGCTATTGTTCTTCAATAAAATTATGGAAAAAATATAGCTGGTTACTATGAAATTGAAATACAAAATTAATACCCTTTCAAAATACTGGCTTGGTATTTGTTAATTAAATTTAGAGGAACATAGTGTCAATATTCCTTCCCTAAT
This sequence comes from Ctenomys sociabilis, assembly GCA_004027165.1. NCBI lineage: Eukaryota > Metazoa > Chordata > Mammalia > Rodentia > Ctenomyidae > Ctenomys > Ctenomys sociabilis. The sequence continues at coordinate 79,275 of PVKA01002161.1, forward strand.
CAGTTTGGCTTTAAATGTGCATTATTGTATCAAACAATACAATTTGTCAAAGCATAAAAAATATGGAAGATACATACCAGAACACAATATTATTTCTAAATATCATTGCCCAAAGGAATACATTCTAAGCTGCATTTTTAGTAAGACAGCATATATTCTAAAGGCAATGACATTTGAATAGTTTCTATATGTTTGTGAAGAAAAGCCATCCCAAGTACTACAAAGCATCAAGAGTTTGTACGTACCCCAATTTTCATTTTAGAAGTCTCAGTGTTGGGAGGCGAGGCCTTTAAAGAGGACAGATCATGAGGGGACCTAACGAGAAGATGCTCTGTCTTACAGTGAAGACCTCAGGAGATCTTCTGTCCTTTTACCTTGTGAAGCTATAGTAAGAAGATGGCCACTTAGGAGGAACCGGGCCTCCACCAGGCGCCAGATCTGTGAGCACACCCTCTCTTGGCATTCCCAATTTCCAGACTGAAAGAAACTAATTTTCCTTTCTTCTAAGCAACCTAGTCTATTCTGTTACAGCTAGTTGAGCAGACTGAGATAACACAGAAACACCAATATGTACACATTGAAAGTTAAAAAAGAAAAGAAAGAAAGCATTGTAGTCTGTGGGATAAAAGCATGCATGCACACTATTTGCAATAAATCTGAACCTTGATTTTGTCTTAAGCAAAATCATTTTAAAATAGAATTTTGTCCATACTTTATTTTGCTTAGCATGGCTTCCAGTGTATCTCATCACTAGGACTATAAGATATATACAGATTGGCTAAGGTGGTATAATTATTTCTAGAGCAGGTTATATCTTTTGTACTTTTTTAAAATCATAAGATACATATCAAATTCAGGTGGCGTTTCTGAAGATTTCATACATGATACTCACAATGATCAAGCAGATCATACTGGAAAGGTGATAAATTACTGTATTTTTTTACTTTTTGTTTTTAAATAATACAACCCAAATGCCAATCAACTGAGGAATGAATAAAAAAAGATACAGTATTCTTACACAATGGAACATTATTCAGCTATAAGAAAAGGTAACTTTGAGGCTTTTGTAGATAAATGGATGAAGTTGGAGACTATATTAGTAAGTGAAATAAATCAGATCCACTTGGACAAACATCGTATTACCTTGCTAGTGCAAGAACGGAAAGAGTAATGAAAATCTAAAAGGTGCAACTGATACAGTGAAATGGAAAGAAAGGGTTTAATGGGAAGGAATAACTGGGATGAGAAAACAAGGGAAGGGAAAAAAGTATATTTAGGTATATGTGTGGAATAGTTTGGATAATTCTATCTTTGATTCCTACAGGCTTTCTGAAAGGAGCAGTTAATGCTTAATTTTTTTTTTTTTTTACTCTTTGTGTATTTGAAATTAAAAAAGAAGTCTCAAGAAATAGATCTTAGCCAGCAAGATAGCACAGCAAGCTAAGTGTCTGCTTAGGCAAGTGCAAGGACCGGGTTCAATTCCCGCATCACATACCACGCCGGCCCTGCCCCTGGGCACGCTGAGCCGGCCACTGAGATTGAGTATGGTGTTGCATGGCTGTAATCACAGTACTGGGGAGGCTGAAACACAGGATTAATATGAGTCCGAGCTGCATAGTGAGACCTTGTACCAAATAGATAACATTTAAAAAAAATGAGTGTTTTGGAGATGAAGCTTATTTGTATGAATTCCAGCCATGGTGGATATTGACACAGGAGCATGCATGCATGAACACACATGTGTGCATGCGCGTGCGTGCAAACAAACACATACACACACCTTACAAGCCATATGAATGGGGGTCATACCTGCAGTGGAGTGCTGCCGATTTGTCCCATAAACCAAAGCCTCAGCTTGCCAGTGCTGCGCAGTCTGAGTATTCCATGTGTGCTCATCATCCGGTGCCTGGAGCATTCCCCCTCTCTCTGCGCTCCCCTCCTGTTACACGTACAATGCTGGCATGAACCGTTCCCAGACAATGTTTAGACTGAATACTCGCACAACGACTACCATTTTTGGGGTCTTTAAGTTTTCCTGCCTGATGGTAGAAAATAGCTTCCTCCTAACGATGCCAGCGGACAAACTTTCGGATGTAGTTGGTGTGACAGGGACTACCCAGACCTGAACCTTGAATCGTGTCAGGTGTAAGTGGCACAGGCTGCTTTGCTGCTGTGGGAAGATACAGAGGAAGGCCAAAGGGCACACGGACTGAGCCTCTAAGAGGGGTCGGCTGTGCTGTGCTTGGCATGACCGCGAGGAGAGCAGGGCTGGACGTGCCATTCCCGTTTTGGGTTTGGTTGGTGGACTCCAGTGAAAGCTCCCTTGTGGCTCCACAGGAATACATGATATGTACTGAGGTCCTCTGCCGAGAGGTATAGCTGCATGAGAACAGCCTGAAGGGGTTCGAATGCGGAGCAAGTGTGCAGTGGTTGGCAGGGAGCTTGCCGAGGACCCCGCTGGCTCAAATCAATTCACAGTGGCTGAGTCATGGTGCATCTGCCTGAGGGGCCCCCCATGCTGCGGTGGGTGTTCAGGGGTGCAGATCGTGAACTGAAAGTGTGCATCCGGTGTGTCCCCCAAACTCCATCTGTGGAGATCCAGAGTAGTGGTGAGGGTGCTGAGTCTGGTGAGATCAGCAAACCACATTTTCAGAAAGCTGCAATCCTGAAACTAGATCCATGTGCACGCAGCTATAGTAATTACCTTTTGTACTCATGCAGGTCTTACTGAAGATGCGCTTGTTCCATACTTTTACTGTACTCAAAATATATTAATAATACATTCAATGCTCAAAATATTGAGAAATCTTGTCAATTTATGATTTTTAAATTTATACGTAATGACTTAAAACCAATATGAATGTACTTGAGGTTGTTGGGTCCGCGCTGACCCAGATCTCCGCGGGCAGGGAGGTGCCAAGAGATAAGGGTGAGAACTCAAAAGTTTATTGAACCACGCGTGGGACCTCACACCTAAGGCGGTTGCGGAGTGCCGAGCTGTCGTTACAGGCAGGTTTATAAAGGCAAAATCCACAAAATTAGGGGGGAGGCAAGCGCACTACAGAAGCTAATTGCATTGGTTAATAAGGGGTTGACCTATACATTGATTGGCTCGGCGCGGTGGGATTTTTCTGACAGAATAACATATTTCTGTAACGCTTGGGTAACCTTGGGGGAGCATCTTGTGGTAGTTAGGGGGTAAGAGGGAAACTTGAGCAAGCAGGTTACAGAAGCCAATAGCAATTGTTCCTTTGTCAGGATTGACTGAGGGCCACCTGGGGATTGCTGAGGCTTTAGAGCAACGTTCTGGTTGCCTAGTTGCACGTAACTTTCCCAGAACATTTAGCAACAGGTGAAACAAAGGGCTAAGATGGAGCCAGTCTAGCGTAGGGCTGGGTGTTGTCTTGGGACTTTTTATTTTTACCTTTACAAGGATATAAGCCTTCATTATACCTAATCAAAGATACTAATACTGTACTGGCCCTTTTGTAACTAACAAAGTAAATGTTTCATGTAGCATTCTTTAAAAGTTCATAATTGAAGCATAACATAAACTTTTAAATAGTAGGACAGATGTAAGATTTTCAATTTAGAAACTATTGTCTATAGAATTTGTTTATTTTTGTCTCTTATTCTCTAATTGAAAACTTGTTAGACTTAGGAAGTATTTTTATTAGAAGAAGAAACGCAGTTGTCTACAGAGTCTGTTCCTTGCTGCTGATTGTTTCTGGTAGCTGTACTTTCAGATGCATCTGTGGAACTTCCAGCATATAGACTTCACAGTTCTCATGAAATATTTATAAATTATCAGATTCTCACTAGAGATATTTTTAAATTGTTGAGTACTTACTCCGAAGAGCTAATTTACATGACACATAATAGACGGCTTCCAGGCAAATTTCTGTGCAGGAATGAGTGGAGGTGGCAAAGATGAATGTTTGAGGGTTAAATTCTGAAGCGTGGCTACCTGGGAGGAAGCAGGGCATCATACTTGGAAGGCTTTTACTTGTTACTTACGTATGTGGATCCCTCATATTGTCAAACAAGAAAAAACTGATTAAAATGTGAAAATAATTGAAAATAACTTAGGGAATTTATATATTCATACTTGATTGTGAGTAATGAAAGCAATAGCATGATTCTGTGGTGCCTTTCTTCTGGTAAAACATACGAAGTTAAGTTTGTGACCCTTGCTTGGTGAGTCTGTTTTAGAATGTCTATCAGGTGCTGTCAGCTCTAGGAAACCTTATTTGAAGATCAGCATTTCTTTATTAACTGCATCCCCCACTGTGATGCTGATATAAGTAAGGAAAGGACTGTGGTGTTTGAAAAGCCACTGATAATTAGGAGTGCTTGAATGAAACTTGAAATGATAATTTAGAAAGGTTCCAGTGGTCAAAGATTGAAGAAATGGGGCACCTGAGTAAATCACCTAGTGTTGAATTATATTCCAGACTATGAACAGCTATAAATAAGTGATGGAATCAATAAATAAAGAGAAGAACTGCAAAGAACTTGTGTGGGCATTTTACCTTCAAGGAGGCATATTGTGAATCCTTGTTCCTTAATTGTGTGCTGCCAATTCTGATTTGTTGTCAAAGGATAGGTTGAGAAATCTGAGCAAATGGCTAGAAAGTGCTAAGTCTTTACTTCTCAAGAGTCCTTAGAAACAAGAGTTGTCTAAGAAGCTGCCATAGCAAGAGTAGTTGAGACAGGACAATTAGATTGTAATGTGAATCCTGGATAGGATCCTAGAAGAGAAAAAGCACATTAGGTAAGAGGGAGAGGGAGAAGAAGAACAGAGAGAATGGGAGTGGGGGGAGGGAGAGGGAGAGAGAGGTGAGAGAGATTGAAAGGAGGGGGAGGAGAGGGAAGAAAGAAGGAGGGAGGAAGGGAGGGAGGGAGAGCTACAGAGAAAGCAGAAGAATTTTATAGCAGACTCAAGAAACAAGCATGACTAAAGCTGTAAGTTTCTCCATTTAAAATCATTTTAAGGTTTTGAAATTCACTATGACTTTAACAACAATAGTATGTGAAAAACTATTGTGTGGATGAGTACAATCAAATTACTTCTAGCATTTTTTTGCCCAGACACCCTAACAGTGAAGGTAGATTTTGCTCCTGCACAGTGGGCATTTAGCTCCATAGGTTGTTCACTGCTAGAGGCACAAGACTAGCACGCCACTCAGACATGGTATTTTATGACTGATCAAATACTGGAATCAGTAGTCAAGCTGACTTAAATATACAGGTCTAATACTGAATAATTTATATTACAGAACATTCTCTGTTGCTTGCTCTTTCCTTCTGATTTTCCCATGATGTAGAAATTCAGGGAAGAAAACTTTTCAAAATGTAGATTTTAGCAGAAGGATTGGACCTTCTTATGGAATAAACATCTTCTTGTAGGTTTAAGCTGCTAAGAAATAAATGTATTATCTGTATAATTATAGTTAATAATTTTACAAAGAATGCTTGTATCCCAGCCATGACAGGTTTTCTGACACCCATGATTTAAAGTCCCTTTGTGGTAACTTAGATCAGAAACTTTGCCAGTCACATAAAACATATAAAACACTCTTAATATTTAACTATGCTTTTTAGTGAAACATCTCACCCAAAGTTTCTATAATTCATAATGGATAAAGTGATTGGAATTTGTTATTTTTTCCCCCTAAAATTTACCTTCATGATTTCATGTTTCGATGTGACTGAAAGTTGCTCGACATATAAATACCGATCTGAAATTATTCTATGTGTACTCATGTGGGATTCACCTGAAAGTGAGTTAGCTGCTGACTCAGTTACTCTTCTGTCTTTGCTGGGACAAATGCCCAACACCCAAAATGAGGGAAGGAAAGGTTTATTTAGCTCGTAGTTACTGGAGCTTCGGTCCATACTCAGCTGGCTCCAAGGCCGGGTGGCACACGGCAGAGGGCAGCCATTCATGGCAGCAGCAAAGAGCAGTGTGTAAGTGGGAGGAGCAGCGGCAACCGTGGTGGCACAGAGCAAGTCTGCCTCCGTTATGCTGCATTCACGCCATCTGCTCCAGGCTGGCTGTAGTGCTCACACCCATGATCCCAGCAGCACTCACAGAATAACTCCAGAATCCCAGCACTGGATCATGAGTTAATCACAAACTCGAAAAGACCTCACCATGAATGCATGAGGCTCTGGGGGGACAACTAGATGCAAAGCACAACAGATGTGAACCTTGGTGTTAAGATCCTGTGCTCTACTGAGGCTGTCAGGGGGGCTGTGCAACAGCTGTCCTGCATTGCAAGAATGTGCCCAAATGCAGTGTCAGGTCCTCTAGGGAAGCAGCCACTGCTGTTGGTCATAAACATTGGGTCCAGAGGACAGTGTGTGTGACACTGTGACGTTCTCAGAGAGAATGGAGCGGGCAGTGTCTGACCTAGACCTTCTGAGAGGTAGGATTTGGGTGGCTGTGGCGAATGTGGAGGACCATGCCAAGCGAGAAAGCTGCCTTGCTTAATTACAGAACAAAGAGCACTGAGGACTACCAGGGAGGGTGTCTAGGGGGTGAGTGTGTTTTGTCAAAAATAACTGAGAACCAGGTTTGAATTTTCAGATTGCTAAGGCACTTAGTAGTTTTGCCACATTTTACAGAATTAAATTAAAAATAATTTCATTCTGTGATTTGTAATGTAGAGCTTTTAAATTTACATATTCATATATGTTACTACTAAACATATTTGTTTGAATTTGTTTTGTAAAATGTGGTTTGCTTAGCATTTTGTTTTACCAAAAATTAACTCAGAAAATCTTTCGTGAAGAAATTGTTTATTATATCATAAAATTATGGTGTTGTATGTGTTGTTCATATCCTTTAATGTATTTATTGGGGCCAGGGAGATAGTGCAGTGGCATAAGTGCCTGCCTGGTAAATGCAAGGACCCAGGTTCCATCCCTGCTACTAGATGCTATGCAGGCCCCACACAGAGCCAGACACAGAAGCCGGATGTAGTGGTGCTCACCTGTAATCCCAGGACTGGGGGAGGATGAGGCAGGAGGATCACTACTAGTCTAAACTGCATGAAGAGACCCTGTACCAAATAAATAAATAAATACATAAATAAATAAATAAATAAATAAAATTTTAAAAAAATTATTGAAAGGAGGATTTAATTACTGCCTGAAAGAGGGACAATACTTTGTTTTAGTAGATAAAATACTGAAATAATAGTTTATGCTGGAATTAGGCTGAACATTAAAGAAATTTATATTTGCAAGGTACAGCAGAATAAATGGTGGTTTCTTTACATTTAAATAACACAGAGACATAATACTTAAAGAAATTATTCCCATTCAAATGCATGGCCCAGAAATATAACATATTTGCATTTTGAGAACAATTTTAACAGCCTTCAACATGAGAATCTATACCTATATCCCTTCCACAAAACGTATTATGTTTACAAATTCCCTTGAGAGCAATATGTCAAAGAAAGACAGAGCCTAACTAGAAATTAAAACTTTTAGGTTCAGTTGTTTAACTCCAAAATATATGAGCAGCATTGGTTTTAAAGTGTGGCAGTGGCTTTTCTTCATTATTGAAGAAAAAAGGAAAGCTCTAATAAGCATCATTTTGAGCCTCAGATTTGCGTGGTTGTGGCGCTATGTTCTGTTTTGGCCTTATCAGTGTTGAGATTACAAGTGTGAGCCACCATGCCCGGTTTCTGTGGCTGGCACCACATGTGGTACTTCGGCTCGCCTTGGGTCCTTGCACTTGCCTGGCAGGCACTCAGACCACGGAACTATCTCCCCAGATGGAGCCATAGTCTTAAATTTGTCTTTGGTTGGTTGTCATTGGTGTACGGGTGAGATTACTGCATCTACAACTCAAAGAAAATTCTTTAATTGTATCATATTCTCTTTCCATAGTCATTGACTACATTTCTCACTTTTCTGCTCTTCATATGCATTTATTATTTTTTTATTTTAAAGAGAATAAAGGATAATGAGAAGAACATTAGAAACAACACAGAATTTCAAAAAACAAGATCATGGAATTCAGAAATGGTTGTCATGTTGCATGTTGCTCCCTTCCAAGTAGTTGCACAGATTACCAGATAGAAGCATGGAAATTACTCAAAATAAAAAATTTTAAACATTCATTGGCCCTTCAATAAACAAGTGTACATTAGTTGTACAGTTGCTGCAGCTATCCTGTGTATATACATACGTGCTTTTTTCCTTTCCTCCTTTTTCTCCTTTCCCTCATCCCAGTTGTTCTTTTCTTTTGAGCAGTTTCTTTCTCTTTCACAATATCTATTGTTCCTTTCAAATTTTATTTATTCTTTTAGGTTCTTTCTGCACTAAGGAGACAACACGATGTTGACACGTGTGGGTGTGACTTATTTTACTTATGCATGTGGCCTCCAGTATATCCCTTTACCTATCAAAGTCTTGAGTTTATCTTTCTTTATAGCTTAACAGTACTCCCTTGTATAAAAAAAAACACATCTTTTAACCCGTCCTTAGCTGATGGGCATCTGGGCTGTTTCTAAGAGTCAGCTGTGAGGAATTACACTGCTATAAACATGGGTGCAAATATATCAATGTGATGCAGTGTTTTCAGTTCTGCTGGGAAAACATGCAGAAGGGAACTAGCTGAGTTAAATGGAAACTCTAATCCTAGTGTTTTGAGAAATCTCTGCAGTTATTTCCACTCATCTATTATTGATAGCCTTTGTATGTTCAACTTGATTTCCAATATCAAGTTTCCTCTTGTCTTGAAAAGTAGAAAAATGAATAATACTTTCCTCCTCTGCAGTCACAGAGGGGGACAGGAGATACTGTAAACTTATCTAAACAAATAAAAATAAGCACATCTCACATGTGCTCAAAAGCTTTCTAAGACCCACGTATCTCTGCTGTTTCTTTGTTGAATTCCCCATTAACATATGCTTCATGAAATCAACTATCTGCACATAAACTCTGGCTCACAACTTATAATTCACCCATGTGACAACAGTACTACTGCTTTTCTACTGATGCCTAGCATTGGGTGATCAATCTAGGAATGTATTCCTTATTTGTATCTCTCAGATTCTGCCTATCATTTTTTTAACCTATATCCTAGTTTTGCCTCTGCTTCTCTGCCTCCCTTGACTGACATTTTGTCTGCAGTCTCTCCTCCTTTCTCTGGATCCCCGAATCAGTCTTTCATCTTCAATCTTCCTACGCTTCAGATTCATTTTTAAAATAGAGTGACTTAGCATTGATCGCTATTCTTCCAGCCTCCTCTACCAGCTCATGTTCTTAAAGTAAATCAGATGCCAGCACAGCACGTCTGCATGATTGCCCATCCCTGCAGTGTAGCCTTCATGTGACGATTATCAAAATCGCAGGATCAGCTTGCCTTTCCATTGCTTCATCCATGTCTGCATTTTGTACTGTTTCAAGGCAGAATGATCTGTTTTCTTGCCTAGTCCAGTGCCCTCCATTCGTCCTGCTGTCACCACCTTCACCACATCCTGTCTCCATCACCTCCTCACTGAGCTCACTTTCTATTCCATTTTTCATTCATGTTGTTTTCAGAAGTTTTCCAAAATAAAGAGTTATGTTTCATTGTGCCACTCAGCTTGTGAAAGTTTTCTAAACCTTCCTTTTGTTTTTGCTTTTAGTTCCAAATCCTTTTTAGCTGCCTGCAAATTGGTTTGTAAGGGAAATCTGATTGGTGTTTTTCTCTTTGGAGAGAGATCTCCATACTTTCAGTTCTCACTTTACTTCCATGATTTCTGTCTAGATTCTCAAATACTCAAATCTTCAATCCTCTTGGTCCCTCCATATCCTTCCCCCACTTCTTCCTGTCAGATTCAGCCGCACTAAATTCTTCTCTCTCTTTCAGGTAGATGTTTTCCATTTTTTGTCTTTGACTTCATTTTTGGTAGTTTGTCTCAATGCTTCTTAACAACTGTTGTATGAGTCTAGGAAAATTGTCAGTTGCTTGAGCATTCACACATATCCTGATTTGACTTTTATGCATGTTTTCTTAGGCTGGTGTCACTGTTGCTGGTTGGCTCAGCAAAGAACTGAGCCATGCACATAAAGACAAATGCAGCTACTTTACATAGTTCATGTGAAAAGGTCCAGTCTTTGGCAAGAGTCTGTGAAGATCATCGATACAGGTGTTTTCAAAGTTTAGCTCCTCTTGTAGCTCTTTAAGTTCCATTGTAACACAGGTGAAGAATTATAATTTCCGACCATGTACATTCATGCAGTTTACTACAATTAAGTCTTTTTTTCAGCCAGGCTTCTGAACTTTGAGTTTAACTTTTAAAGTGAGGGCCATCACTCTAGAAAACACAGATGTGAACCGAAAACATTGTCCTTCTTTACTAGTGCTGCTTTTGTTTGCCTTGCTACAGTTTGTATCCAGTGGAATTATGTAACTTTCCGCAGGTTGGCTGATCATGTTTTTCTTTGATGATTCATTACTACACAGATCATTTGGGTCCTCTACCTGGCAGATGTTAGGTGCTGAAGATTGTCCCTGATTGTACTCCCTACTGCATTTGCTGGATAATGCTTTCCTCGGAAATAATCTCTTTAAGTATCTGTAAAAGTACCTGTGGAACATGTGGCTACATCGTGTTGTCCAGTGCTTAGAGACCTGGAAAAGGCATAGCTGGTTAAAACAGCAGCTGGACTCCAGACCCTCTGAGACTTGCCTGCATTGCCAACTTCCTGCCGCCTTGGTTCTACCTAGTGATGTGGTTGCAGTGCCACTGTTTGCCCTGGCGTGGATTGAACACACGCTGTTGTGCATGCGCTCCCCGGGTTCATTGGAGGAGGAGGACTGACTGTGCCTCAGAGACCTGGGAGTCCGCTGGGGCATACGCCTCAAGGGTATGAAAGGCAAGAGAGGAGGAGGGCTGGAAGTGTTTCCAGCACCTCCGGGGAGCAACTGTGCAGATTAAGAAAGGACAAAGAGTATGGAATTGGATTAGCCGGTCTAAAGCCCTGTGATTAGTTTGAGGGATTAGTGAGAAAAAGGTCAGAGAGATTGGGTAGGAATGGAAATTAAGGCATTTATATCAATTTTACATTGCCAGCAGATTCAGTGTGATCCATCCAGTTCTCAAAATCATTCCGTAGGTTGCTATTTTTCTTTCAGTCTCTTCTGCTATTTCAGGATTCTAGATGGTATTTGAAATAGTGATTTTTTGATTTAGTAATCTCACTGTACAACAAAATATTTTGAATAATTGCTATTTTTCATGGATCTTTCCCTTTTTTACAGGTATGTCCCTAGTTCCAAGGGTGTTCTGCTACTTAGTACTGTGGGAGGCTAAGGAAGGAAGATTTTTCAGTTTGAGTCCATGTTGGGCAAATTAGCAACCCAGCAAGACACTGCTCAGAGCAAAACAAAGCAGAACAAAATAATAATTTTTAAAAAAGGCTTGTGATGCACCTCAGTATGAAGGTCCTAGGTGTAATCCTCAGTGTTTCCAAAATAGTCTGAAGTTTTATTTTTTCATAGGTTTTATATTTTTGTTGTTTTTTTTCCACTGTTGAAGAAACCAGACACAGCTTAGCACCTGTGTTGCCTAAAGGTGGAAGCCATATCTTTTAAATACAAATTGAAATATAAACAAAAATGTCTCTCACCATTTAATACACATAATTAATTTAAAAATTCCTTCTAAGTTACTGCCTACATAAGAAAGTAGGGATAATTCCACTTACTAATGAGTCTTGGTATCAATCAAACAACATCCTGTTGTGGTTCTATTTTTGTCAAAATAAAAAAAGGTTGAGTAAATACACTGAATAATGAAGGATTGGCTGAAAAGCAAGGGTACAAAGCATATTTTAATGACACCTACTCAAAACCATAGATATATGGCTTTATAGGGATTGAGTGGGTATTTATTGGACTCATTTGTAGGTGACTGAAAATTTCTCATTGTACTGGCAGTTCTGCTTCAAATATGCCCTACTGTTTGTACGAATTGCCAGATAATTAAAGAAACTTGGTCCTCAATGCTCAAATACTCCAAAGCAAATGTTACTCTGCCCACACGCTCTTGATATTTGTTACAAACCTGGAAACATATGTTCTGGGTAGAATCACTTCCTCCCTTAACACAGCCTTGGTTCTGCTACTCAGATAATATGCAGCTGCCAGTGGGTGAAAGCCTCAGATTAGTTCAAGTTTCAAATAACATCTTTAAGCATTACTGTTTTAGAAAAAAAAAAACCCTGTAAACTAAATGGAAATGTCGACCTTGTTCATCCATTGTAAGATTCTAAATCTGTCTAAATGAATAATCTTTAACTTCAAAAATATGCTGTCTAAATAAATAAATTGGTATTTATTATCATAAAAGACAGCATCATGAAGAAAAAGCACTATAAAACCTAAACAGAATTTACCACTTTTTAATTGCAATTTTATTTGATTGCATTCTTGTCTATTATGATCATACATTTCAAACTCTTAGCAAAAGCAAAGACTAAAATTAATAAAAGACTAAAATTAATAAAAGCATATTAAACTTCTGATATTGCCTTCAATTTATTTTATATCAAAGTAGGAAAAGCATTATCATTAGGTTCTTGAACTTTGCATGGTACTTAATTCCTTCAGTTACCTTGGGTCTACTTTTCTTGGTGTCGCTAGTGGCAAATCAGTGAGGGACTTGAATGGAATGGTCCCCCCTTCCCTTCCGGGTTTAGGCAGCCTTAATACTCAGTGAATGTTTGTATTGTCCTGCCTATAAAGCAAGTCCTGGTGATTGTGTCAGGCAGACACTGACTCTATGAAGCCCTGGTTGACACTCTTGCTGCTCCCCTTAGAAGATGTGACCACTGCCCATAATGTGCCCTAGCATAATCTGCCACTGGACCCAGGACTTTACAAGATTATTTATTTGTGTTTCCTACACTTTCTTGCAGGCTGGGCTGTATCTAATACTGTTTGTAGGGAAAGAAAAATACGTGCCTAGAAAGCAACATATATTTGTTGATAAATCAATTTTTGTTCCATGAATAACTGCAAGGCCCCAGGAGCTTCTGAGCAAATGCTGTCTAAGTTTCTTTAAGATTAGTAGTCAACTTTAAACATATAATCAGTCATTTCTGTCTTTTGGAAACTGAAGTAACTTGTGTGCTACTTACAAACATGTTCAAATCCCTTCTTAGTCTTATTTAAGTACAGTGCCTCTTTTTCTATTAATCTTGGAGATTCTTGAGGGGAATTCTTGTGTATCATTTGCATTATGCATTTCTTTTGCAGTGTTAAAAGTGATACTTGCTAGGTAAAAGAGAACCAATATGTGTTTGTTGGGGTTATTATGTCACCAATGTGAGAAAATATTTGGTGTGAAATTTGATGCTTGGTTTCCTACAGATTTATTTTGCCTTTAGAACATCTCACCTGATCTTGGTAAATAGACTAGTGTGATCTCTTTTAAGGATAGTGGAGAAATAAGTCAGAAAAAACCCCAATGACAAAGGCTGACCCAGAGTCAGAGTCCCTATGAAATCCTTGTGTTACGTGTCTGGGCACTCAGTATGGCAGAAGAAATTCAAGCACAGAATTTGATCAAGGATTGCATAGCTATTGTTTTTCTGTTTCTTTGATCTTTTAGGTTGTTTGCTTCTTTGGTAATCTGAACAACTATTTTGAAAACAGTATGCAGTATATCAATTTTTGAATTACTTTCATCTTTTTTTTTGAAATTCTGTTTTGTTTATAATCTTTTCATTATTACGGTTACTTACTCTCTTTAAAAAAAAAAAAAACAGAAAGGAAATGAAGGTCCTTAACTCAATGGCTTCATTTATTTTGGTCAAAATTACTCTTGATTACCTCTCTGTTCAGAATATCAAATAGGACAGTTATACAAAGTATTATCTAGTAAAATGAGATAATTATTATATCCAGGAGTAAGTCTTGAACATGTCATAAGATGCACATAAAACATGGACACTTGGCACACTTAGGGCCCAGGGTGGCACTGATACTTCACTCCCTCACACCATGAAACTGACTCAGCGACGTGGAAGACTGGTGCAGCTCCAGAAGCCTCCAGTGAGTGAGCTAGCTTGGGTTTTGTGAAGTTAGCAGAGTGTTATGAAGCAGTGTCAAAATGCCTTGTATCAGTAGCTATGAGAAAGATAGGCTGGGTGATCCAAAAATAATGTGGTGAAAAAATTAAACAGCAATGGAAATCATTCTGAAGTCAGGACCTCTAACTTGAATAAAAGCTATAAGTTTAGACCTGAAAGAATTTGGTGATAATTGTTTATTCATATTTTTAAAAATATTTATTATTTTAAAAAATTTTTTCTTCATATTTTGTAGGGACTTAAAGTTTAAAATATCAGTGATGATGGAAAATAGCTGTTCCATGTTATGCCTAAGATGTTTGGCATTCTGACAGATAGTGAGGTTAAACCCAGCTGCATATGTTGCAGGGTAATAATAAGCTTATTTTCTGGAGGGTTAACAAACCAAGTTTGCAGACCAAAAATCAGAGAAAAAGAAGGACTACAAGGACTGCCAACATTTTGGCTCTAGCCTTTCAAGGTCAGTGAAGACTCAGGACAAGGGAGAACCTATACTGTAACATCATATAATTCAGTTGTGTCACAAATTTTCTGATCAAGGAGATTATGGGGCCACAGAGGAAAGTGATCAATGATGTAGAGTGTGCCTAAGGAGAGTCATATGGAGAGAAAACTTTCTCTCAGGCTTTCACAGACAGCAAATTGGTCAAAAAGTTACAGACTCATCCCCATAGCCAACACTGACAAAGGATCTACAAACTGTGGTACAGGGTTACAGGATAGATCCTGAAGAGACTTGACTGACCTTATCAGACACAAAAGTTGCATTTCTTGTTATATAGGTCTTGCTTTATTTTGGTTTTAACTATCCAGCTGAAAAGCAGAAAAGTGGAGGTATATAAAGTAAAGCCCTATTACTATGCTGAGCTGTAAAATGCTCAAGTCAACAACTTCTGACATTGCCAGTAGTATAGACAATGCACTACTATTATGAACTACTGGAATATATTGGAATATTTTGCTGAATTCATCCACCTACAATGTTTAAATGACAATGGAATTCTCTGACAAAACTAAATGAAAAAAGAAGATACAGATGAAGGACCATTTTGTATCTGTATATTCAAAACAGGATAGATATACAGCTACATTTTCTTAATTCAATGAATAAAAAGATCTGTTCTAATAATGTTTGTGGACAGGACACCATGTTTGCTGTTTGCATCTTGTACAATGAATAACCACTAAAACAACAATATGAGTGCATTTATTATGGAAACTGCCATGTTAATTGGTTTTGAAACTGTCTCAGTATTATTTGTTTCTCAATAAAATTATATATATATATATGTATATATATATATATATATATATATATATATATATATATATATATGCTTTTATTTTTATTTTTGGGAGGTACGTTTTTGTAGTGCATGATGTTTACATCCCTCCTGGGGAGCTGGTGAATGTTCATAAAGCATCTTCCTTCTTTCTCGTTCTCCCCACCCTTTTCCTTTTCTTCCCCACCTCCATCTCTTAGTTCCCCTCACTTTTGCAAAAGAGCTACTTCCATGTTTCCTATGGTAGGCTAATTTTCTCTTGTTACTGGAACAAAATATCTGATGCCCAAAATTAAGGAAAGTTTTATTTAGCTCAGTTTGTGGAGGTTTCAGGGTGGCACGGCAGAAGAGCCACAGTTCATGTTGGTGGAAGAGAGCAAAAGCAACAAGAGAAATAAGAAGATAAAGCAAGAAGATTCTTTCTGCCCCTTATTTTTATGAAGACTGTCTGTCACCCCAGGGTGGGTGGAATACTCACACCCATAATTCCAGCATTGGATCAATCATACAATCAGTCACAGATACTTGAAGCCTGCCTTCATGACTGCATGATGTGGGCGACATCTAGGCATTCCACACCTGACCATCCCCCCCAGCTCATACAAATTCCTTTGTGCAAAGGCATTTAGTTCACCTCCAAGAGCTTCCAAGGTGCTAACAGTTTCAGCACTGCTGAAATGTTCAAGTGAAAGGTGATCTAAGGCAAATTCTTAGCTCTGAGCCCCTGTCCAAATGAAAAGAAAGGTAAACACTTACAACTGTCAATGGCTCAAGTTAGACATTTTTACTCCAAAAGTTACATATGAGGATAGAAAGGAATGGGACGAAAGCAAGTCTAAATTGCAGCAGGAACAATGTTAAGCTATCATTCCATATGCTGTAGTTGTGACAATCTGTGGTGAGATGTGAGCTTCAAAGGTTTTGGGTGGCTCCACCTTTACATCATTGATAGTGGGTGCAGCTGCCATGGCTTCTCTCTTAGGCCACTTTGCTGCCTTCTTGCAACTTTCCTTAGATCATCCATGTTCCTGGCTTTTCCAACCTTTTTGAGTCTCCACTGCATGTTTGGCTCTCACTCCCACCTTCATACACTGCCCTCTCAGGGTCATACTGCCTGGATTCTAAAATCACGGTGGAAGATACCTTAACCCCACCACTGTTGGCTTCTCCATGCAGCTAAAGCCAGCACCATATGGATGATACTAAGGTCTGCTGCCAGCTAGAGCAGTAGTCAGGTTTTAGACACAGAACATAATACCAGTCATTTGGAATTCATTTTGTTTTCTATATGTTGCATTTTTAAGATATGACAAGGTATGTGATATTGTAACTTCTATGTCTATTTCACTTAAAATGATAGTCTGAGGCCCGGGAGATGGCTCAGTAGAATAAATGCTTGCCTGGCAAGTGCAAGGGCCTGAGTTCAATCCCCGGTTCTACCAAAAAAAGAAATAAAAAAAAAATTAAAGTGTACTTTCATGCCGGGGAGATGGCTCAGTGGAATAAGCACTTCTCTGTCAAGTGCAAGGGCCTGAGTTCAATCTCCTGTTCTGCCAAGAAAAAGAGAAAGAAAATAAACAAATAAATAAAACAAAATAATAGTCTCAAGGTGCATAGTTTATACTTCTTTATGATAACAATAGTACTCCACTGTATATAAATGTCACATTTTATGTTTCTACTAAACCTTCTTCTATTTAAAATTCTATAGTGTTTGAAGAAAAGTAACCTTACAAACATAAAGACTTGTAAAACTAATAGTCATTCATGAGTTTTGAAATTGAAGAATCTTCAATGCCTGTACTATAGTACTATATTATAAACAAAAAGGTCTAAAATCATATTTAGAACCTCAATTTACTGATGTTTTGGCACCTCGGAATGAACCCTGAGCTCCATCCCTGATTTTTAGATATTATTATTGTTTTTGTCATTTTTAAATTTTAATTTTGGGACAGAGTTTGAGTAAATCCCTTAGTTTCCTAAGCTAGTCCTCAACTTGCAGTCCTATTTTAGCCTTGCAGAGTTCTGGGATTATAGGCACCACAATGCTTAGATAACTTGCTGAATTTTGTAGTAGAGTTAACGATAAGAGAACACATTTTTGTTGAGGATAACATGGCCATTGATAGCATAGGATTTCTGCTTGCTTTTCTTAACAGCTAAAATGTCAATTATCAGAATTAGAAACAATTCTTTTTACAACTCATTCTGGACAATTAAAAATTGCTTCTGAGCTAATGCTACTTTTAGATTGGACTCTCTGGAGAATGCTAAATTTAAGCATAAAGAAGTATTTTATGCATTATGTCTACTTGCCCTTCATAAATGAAAAACCTTTCTTTTTGTGGAGTATCTGCATGTCTTCATAAAGGTAGGTTACTGTAAAAAGACAATGCTCAGAGAGTTCTGCCCTATTCTGTAACCTTTAATTAAAGCCTTAGACTAGGGAAGTAAATCCATGGGTGACAATTAAGGGTAAATAGATGTTTGGAGTCAACAGACTGCAAGTCATGGCCTCCATCCAGAGCAAATTGGAACAGTCGTAGTATGGTTTGAACATCTTCCTTCCTGTTATCTAACAGATTGGAATAGCTTAAAAATATATGGAATTCTACCACTCAATGAAAGTTTAAAAAGGTTGCACCTAATTAACTCATTAATAAATGAACATGTTTTAACTAAAGTTTTATGACATGATAATGCCCCACCCCTTGTTAACACAGGTGTGTAATTATTTCAGAATGATGATTGAACAGTTACCACTGTATATTTACTATTTCCTAGACAGTTCAGGTGTAAGGAAGATTCACATTTTATTTGGCTAAGAATGAGATATAAAATTATATTTTTGGAGATTGTTCTCATGTGGTCTTTTTTACTAAGCTATTATTGACAGTGTATTATGGTAAGGTATTTACCGTTCCCTGTTATGTACACACAGATGGCAACCGCGTTGAGAAAGTAACACAGCAACTTGTGGCAGGGGTAAGTCAGCCTAGGGATGGATTGCAAGGGGCACTGTGAGGGACCTGCAAAGCAAGATGACAGCAAGTAACGCTGGAATGCTTTGAATGTGGATTTTAGGAGCAAGAAGTGCTAGATGACAGTTTTTGGGAGTTTGAATAACAGTCATTTTAAAAGTTAGCTGGGGATCATGCACGTAAAAGTAAGCATTACAGCATGGCATTATTATGTATTTTAGAGGAATTTGCATGGTTGTATTTCGTTTTGTGAACAATATGAAAGTCTCATCTATCAGTAGGATGCAGGTTTCCAAGGCCAATTAGTATGTAAAATAAAGAAAATTTCACCCCTAATGATAGCAATTATACTAAATGAAAGGTTTTGTAGGAAATCTATTGCAATAGAAGAAATATAAGCTAAGCAAATGTTCAAAGGCCAAGCTTGGTAGAGGTGATTTAAGGATAATTCTTAAGCTTTATTGTTTAGAGGATAGATAAAAAAAGAAAGATGCATTGTAATAAACAAAATAAAAATTTTAGATAAAGTATTACTGTAGGACTAATAGTCTTGGATTCAAGTCCGCTGAGATGATTGTTCTGGCTCTTTGGCCCTAACAACCTTAAACGTGTAATTAGCATGTTAGCATGAGCAGTTTGCAGACTAGTCACAGGATTAGGACCTGTGCTGGAATGGTGCGCTTACAGCTGCAGCCTACATGCCTCTTGGACTGTTGTTGGTCTCAGCAGGAAGGAAATACAGCAAGACATTTGCTTGCATATTTGTTTTCTTTGATGGATCAGTCAGTTGGTACAAATGTATGCCTGATTTATGATTGATACCTAAAAATAAAATGTAATGGATGCCTTGGGAGCATTTTTCTAAATACAAAAATTATTTATAATCCTTCTAACAATGTTCATTTCCCAGAGCACCCATGATTTTGATACGAGTGACATTTCACAGAGGCACAACCTTATAGCTCCATGTTTGCAAAGAGGTGCTGTATTCCATGGAAACTTATAAAGAGAAGCTAGCTTTGGGGAATTTCTTTCAGTTGTTTCTCACAGAAATGAGTCTTCAATGTGACTCCAGGGCCGGGCTCATTGCATCCTTACCTTCAACCATGAGGAATAAAGTAGGAACCATGATGAGTGCAAGTCTGCAGTAGGAATGTAACCAGAGGTCCTTTTCTCCTTTCTTCTGCTAATGAGAAAAAATTAGTCTATTAGAAAGAGGGGAGAAGAGAATAACTCATTCAATATTTAATGCTATTGTAAAGACAACTATCTTTAGTAGCAAAGTGTGGCAATTCTTTAAATTGCTTCATGGCTCTAGGTTAGAAATGTCTAATATCAAATTATTTCATCCAGGGCAGATAGTAGAAGAAGCTGGAGCAGGAAAAGTTGAAGGCAGAGTGAAGTTCTTACAAGGGCACAAAGAAATTACCTTTACTTATCACAAGCTTTGGGGGGTGTCCCTGGGTTAGTAAATTAAGAGTGGCTAATTCTGGAGTAGCCCTAGTCTGCTATTAGGAGCTCATTTTTACAATGCCTTTTCTTCACTCCTCTCTGGATTCTTTACAAAACTGTTTGTAAAAATAGTTTATTTTTGTAGTATCTAAAATTACCATCTTTGGATAGTCTTATATTAATTATAATTACAAATATTTTATTTAACCTATTTTATTATTTATTTTTAAAATATGGAAAAATAATTGCCTAGATTATCATTCTGCTTTATTTGCCAAACCAAACTGATGACTTTTCAGAGGGTATTTTCTCCACTATGACAATGTTCTAGGGAAGGGTACTCTGTGTGGAACTGCTTCTTTTGCTGCTCCCCTTGGCTGATGGAAGTTTATTGTTAAGATGGAAAGATAGGCATCAGATCTGAGCAGTGCTGACAGCAAGGTCTGTGGTGAGTGGGAACCTCATTTGGGACTCCATAAGTCTAGCAGCATAACAGTGCCCACAGGCTATTTGTCTTGGCTGTCTCTGCCTTCGGTCTTGTAGCTGGCTTTCTGCAGGGAGCCCTTCCTGGCCCTTGTCTCAGTCTGGGGAGTTTATTTGCAATCCCATGTATAAATTACTGGAATCCCATTAAGTTAATTCCAATCTACCACTTCCAGTGCATCCCATGGAGACAGTAAAGACACTAAGGTATGTTTGTAGCTCTGGAAAGCCAGGGGCTCCTGAGTCCAGCCATGGTGATGGCTATCTGGACCAAAGGCCATGGACCAGAGCTGAGCTTGGGTTTTATTCAGTCATGAAGGAGGAATGGCTTGAGATTGAATGACTGAGAATGGCAGGAGGTAGGTGAGTACTGTGAGCTGGTCTAGGTAGGAGGCCTGCATTTACCTCTGCAATGTGCAGAGTAGCATGCATTACACAATTCCAGAGCTTCAGCTCTGATGTTAATCTTTCAAACCCCAGGAAGTCTTAGCCTTTATCTTGAGGCCCAACCCCAGCTGACAGCATGGAGCATTGGCTCTTGGTCCCATCCTGACCCACCTTGTATTAAAGAGCAGCAGATGAGGTTTCTGGGGAAACACATGCACAAGAAAACCACCAGCACCTTGGCTCGACTGATATGTATACTTAAAGCCAGTTGAAAGGAAAAAGAAGTCCTAGCCAGCTTTGTACATACCATATGTGGAAATTGGGTCAGGCACGGCCAAAAGGGAGATGACTGCTCCTCTTTCACGGAGAGTCACCCAGGTGTGCTGCAGAGCTTGTTTCACTCAGTGCTGTCTGTGGTCTTCCTGCAGAGGAGGTCAGAGGATATTGGGAAACACCATCCCAGCAGTAAGTGCCCTAGCCCCATTACACAGCCGTGGACTGTGGACCTGAGCCCTGGCCTGCATTCAGTGCCTCCCCCAAGCTCTGTGCTTTGGAGCAAGATAAGTCTCTACCTGTACACATTTATAATACATCAAGTCAGGAACCACTCCTTTTATTTACTGTGGGCCTAACCAAAGAATTACTCTTTACTTCTGTGCTTCATTTTATTTACATTAATGTATTATGTGATTCATAGCTTGTTGTCTTAATATAAAAGTTTTAACTATCTCTACTAAAGTTTGAGTATCTATCTATGTATCATCTATCTCTCCATAGTATTTGCTATGTTACATTTACTTTGTACATTATAGCAGAAAATAAACAAGATATAATTTTATACTTCAAAGAACTTATGTCTAGTAATAATGGAGCAAATGAAGACAAAGAGTAATAAGACAAATAAAATTTAGAGCATAGTGAAAATCTATGTTGTTTTTGAGGTTGTTGGAGCCCTCACAAGTAGGGAAAGAGAGACGATGACTAGGTGGAGAACAGAGAACTTTAGGACAGCTGCAGTACTTGTGTGTCACATGTGCCACTGTAAGTGAAGCTAATGAAGTAAGTCTTCAGGAGCACATGTAGCCTTGAAGAACGAAGGCTGAGGCACACTTGCAGAATGAGTAACAGCTGCCTTTGCTTTGCCTACTGAAGGATGTAATCTGTGTTAACCCAAGACAGTATTATGTTACCCAAAGTCTATAACCAGATCTGCATTTGTGCTGTAAAATAGTGATATGTTAAAAAGACATTATAAGGATTAAAGGAGCTTCTTCATATGGATACAGGTAGCTTTGATTCTGCTAATAAAAAGCTAGGGTGGGACCAGGGAGATAGCTCAGCAGTATGAGTGCCTGCCTGGCAGGTGCAAGGACTTGAGTTTGGTCCCAGTACCAAAGGAAAAACAGAAACAGAAACAAGAAATCTATGGTGTGGTAAGATGACACCATGTGTAACAGCACTCGGGAGGCTGAGGCAGGAGGATTGTTGTGAGTTCGAGACCAACCTGAGCTACAAAGTGAGCTTAAGGCCAGCCTGAACTGCATAGTGAGACCCTGTCTCAAAAAGACAAAAAAAAAAAGAATGTGTAAGGTTTTATCTTTCATCTCTGACCAATAAGTACAGTATTTAAAAAATTTCCATTTCAATGTCAGAAATACAGGGATGTCTATAATTTTCAATGAAATGTTGGTTGCTCCCTCCAAAGCTGGGTTTCTTTTCGTAAGTGAGAAGGGTAAGTAGATAATCACCATACCACCAGCATCATGTGTCATGGGCCCAGTGATTTACGTATATTATCTTTTAATCCTTTTAATCCACAAAGTATAAATTTATTTCTTTAATCTTAATTTTATTGATGAAAACATTTAGGATTAGAGTGTTTATATACTTTTTCCAAATTAAAAACCTAGTAAGGATTTCTGAATGAGGACATTCAGAACTGACATTCAATTCATTTAGAATTGAAAAGGGCAAGTGAATGAATACATTTTGTTGTTAATCTATAATATTAAGGAATTGTCTATTGTGTAGTTATTGTAACATGGGTATGATTTCATTTTGTTTTTATATTTAACTGACACAGACCATAAATGTTGCACATATTAATAAGACACCATGCAATGCTGTAAACCTTTTTTTGATATTAGAATCAAGCAGTTTTAATAACTGGATGCATGATGGGTAGATTTATGGGTAGATTTTACAGTTATCTAGGCAGGATCAAAAGTTTATGAGCTGCAGAACACATCTACAGCTGCTCCTTTTTTCTAGAGGGGAGCACGTGAAGAGTCCAAGTGGTACAAGGTATTCTGCGTTTGAGTTAGGCCTGATGCCTGAGGCGGGCAGGAAATGTGCAAGGAGACAGGTTTACTAGGCCCTGAAGTGAGGGTGTGGTACAAGACAGGGACGTTCCGTCCTTGCAAGACAGGGATGGAACAGAAACAGCTTTGGAGTCACCACTTGCAAATTCGTCAGTGAAGGCACTGGCAGACATGTAGGACTTCCCAAGGGGGCTCTGTGGAATCGGAGAAGAAAGGGATAACCGTGGCACCCGTGGGTCAGCAGCCTTTAGGGGAGGGTAGAGGGAGAAGCTGGCAGAAGGCACCATGATGGTGTCCGGATATGAAGGGCCTTCGGTGGATTTCGCTGTAGGGTTTGGAGATGTCATTTGCTTGTGAAATAGCTATTACAGTGCTGCTTGCTTCTCTTGTGCATCACTCCTGTGTCCTCAGGGTATGAAATGGCACCTTACGCATCTCCACTCAGAAGACAGAAAAACAAAAAAATGTGTTTTGGTTTTTTTGGTTTGCTCATTTTCTAAATGCATTTCCATTAAGGGGGAGGGGAAATGATAGAAAACTCACTGCTGTTGTGTGGTGACAACTGATATGAGGAATTCCACACTTGTTTACAAGGGTAAAATTAGGTTTTTATGAGGTTATTATTATTATTATTACTTTGTCCTTTTGAGACAGGGTCTCAATATGCATCTCAGGCTGACCTTCAGCTCACTTCGTAACCCAGACTAGTATAAAACTTACGAAGATCCTTCTGCCTCAGCCTCCTGAGGGCTGGGATTATGAGCATCCACCACCATGCCCTATAACGAGGTATTAATAGACATATCAATGATAATCTCAAAATGACAAGTATTTGCATAATATTGGGGCTAGGGACAAAGCCTGTTACTTTTATATCAGACATTATTCATAATTATGTGCAATAATAATTCAAAAGATTTATACAAATATAATCCTTACCAGAGTGTTGATCATAGTCCTAGAATCAATATGAAACAAAACTTTCTTGGTTAATAGAAACTCTTATGTTGAAGTTCTTATTATACAAAAACAATTGTCAGAAGAAAGCAGCTATGATTAGGTTGAAGTAACTCATGTTTCCAGATTTTGTAATTATACATTTGTGTATAATTTTTCCTTAAAAGTATGTATATACAGTAGATTTTGAATAAAATGATATTACAGTCATATTTTATACATTTAAACTATATAAACTTGAAACAGGATTCCTGGTATCTTCCAAAGTTAAGTGAAAATAATGTTTGCAAACTTTGTTAGTAATGATAGACATACTTAAAATTAAATCAGAAATTTTAATCATGGATTTATTTTGAAAAAATAATACCGTGTATCCAAGATACTTGTTCAAGGAAGTAGTGATAAGTTTAAAATGTGAATGATTGTAGCTTTAAATCCAGAATAGAATCTGTTCACTTCTTTATATAATCAGACTAAAATCAGTTTTATTTCAATAAAATAAAATAAAACATAAATATTTTGAATACTGCAAATTTCTAAGCTATGTTGGACTCCATGGTGGATCTGATCTGTACACTTAGAGAGAAATCTGTAGTATCATGATTTTTAGAACACTCTATAATGACTATTGTTCTAGTTTGTAATTGGCAAATTAACACATGGGTCACTTTAAAACGCCTCTAAAAATGGCTTTCCAAAGGTAAGCCCTTAGGAAGGTTTGTCTAGTCTTGTTATTTCTTCTTCTGTCCACCTATATTTTGCATTAATTGTACAGGGAATTTGCTTTTATTTCTTTCCTAGATGAATGGCATTATAGTCCCAAAGTTTATTTGTATAGTATGTTTCAGCCACTTATTTTTAAAATTCTGTATTGACAATCACTTGGTTAAGTAATATATTATTTTTTCGTAGAATTAAGTAAGGAAGCCATTGAAAGAATTACATTTAAAAGTATTGCTCTGTTCTTTCATTCACATATTTAACTATAAATCAGTGATAGTTTCTATTTGTGAGGAGGAGAATGGAATGGTTACTTTTTGCATCTCAAAATCTGATTTTTTTTGTCGTAGGTTTTATTGGGATTTAATAATGCTTATAATGATGGTTGGAAATCTGGTCATCATCCCAGTTGGAATCACGTTCTTTACAGAGCAGACAACAACACCATGGATTATTTTCAATGTGGCATCAGACACAGTCTTCCTCTTGGACCTGATCATGAATTTTAGGACTGGGACCGTCAATGAAGACAGTTCTGAAATAATCCTGGATCCCAAAGTAATCAAGATGAACTACTTAAAAAGCTGGTTCGTGGTTGACTTCATCTCCTCAATTCCAGTGGATTATATCTTTCTTATTGTGGAGAAAGGAATGGACTCAGAAGTCTATAAGACAGCTAGAGCACTTCGCATTGTGAGGTTTACAAAAATTCTCAGTCTCTTGCGCTTACTACGACTTTCAAGGTTAATTAGATACATCCACCAGTGGGAAGAGGTGAGTCCTGTCTTTTTCTTTCTTAGAGTTGGTATTTCACTGTGACTGAATCTGAATCAGTTATAGGAACTTTGACTACATAACTTTCTCTGTGTGCACCTTTCAGTGTATGGGTCATATCTTTGTATCTCCAAAAGAAATGATCAGCCAGGCATGGTGCTGCGTGCCTGTAATCCCAGCACTCAGGAGGCTGAGGCAAGAGATTGGTGCAAGTTCCCAGGCCTCAGATTGTTGTAAGACCTTGTCTGAAAAAGGCAAAAAACAGAGAGAAGTGATCTCAAATATTAAATGTGAATAAATTGAAGAAAGCAATTACAAAGCAATAGTCTTATGTTAATATAGTGTATTTTAAATTTAACTAATATATATTTTTTCTAATTAAGTACAACTGTTCTTCTCTTTTGGAGGATTCTTTTTATTTAATATGAATACATCAAGTATCGTAATTGAAAAACACAAATATGGTACTTAATGTATTCATATTAAATAATCTAGATTTTAATGTTGGATATCTCTAAAAGATAGTGTTGTGTATGTTTCCTGTAATATTAAAGGCCAGTAAATTTATGTTCATAGGTGATTATCTTCAAGATGTCACTGTGTTTATCTTCAAGTTGTATTTATGAAAACTTGGACTTTAGAATAATATGGTTGTTCATTTTTATACCCTGCCAAGAGTTACTTATAGTTTTTTCTTCTTAGCTCATTTCGTAATACTTGAATTAGCATATCCAGGAGAGAAATTACTGCCTAGAGGACACAGATAATACAGTGAATAACTGGGGTGAACTTGGCCAGTCAGGGCCCTGCCCTGCTCGAGGGGGGCACCTGTGTCTCATGGTTAACGGGGGCACTGGAAAGAACTCAGCCCCTGGAGTCTGCAAGGTTTGGCCGTTGTTACGTGGTGCACTTATGTCTCTAATTCCAGAGTCTGCACCTTAACCTTCTGGCTTTCTTCTTTTCCTTCAGTCTACTCTTTTTTATTAATTATAAACTGAATGTTATAGTCTTAGAAGAGTGAATCCGAGAGGCTGCGGAGTCATTAAGTGGCACCGATGCACCAGTGCCCGGGTGGACTGCGCTCCGTCCCCGCAGGAGTGCTTCCTAGGGCTCTTGAGGCACACCACGCCTTTACAAATCACGAATGGGAGCTGTTTGCTTTCTGTGTGGCCAAAGCCGTGCTTTGTGTGTGCTTGTCGGTGACATTTTGGCTCACAGGATTTCAGGAAATGATATGCAAGAATGAAACATTGCATAATACACCGATGAAAGGCATAAAAATGGCATGTTCTTAAAATATGGGCATAGAATACATTTAAAATCGAGCGCAGTACATTTGAGAAATTGGCTCCCTCTTGTAATTTTCTCTATATAGCATATTCCAGCTAATGTGGAATAAATGTTCAGTTCTCCAAACTTCTTTGTACCATTTTGAGATTAATATCAAGCCAATATAATTGAAAACAATAGCTGACATTTATTGAGAGCTTATTATTTGTCAAGTAATATTTGATTCTTGATATTAATTAGCTTATGGAACCTCCCTAACAACTCCGTGAGGTAGGTACAGTTATTATCTTCATTATGCAGGTAAGGATAATTAAACAGAAGATAATGTGTCCCAAATTCCCTGCGATGGGAAGGGGGAGCTGGGATTCTAACCGTGACCCCAGTGTCCCTGCAAAATGATACAGGCTCTCACTCTTTCATGCATTCTTTCCACGATCAATTCTTCCCATTTTCTCCATTTATAGATTATATGAGGAATCAGAGAACTTTTCTTGCCTAAAACTGTGATCCACGCAACATAGCAGATTTGAATAGCTGCCTCTTTAAACAAGGCCGCCAAATATTCTTTTACAAAAAAATTTTTTATCAAATAGTCTGTGGGAGAAAAGCCACTGATATAAATACCCAGTCAATTAAAAATACAGCAGGCAACGTGGCTATTTTTAATGTTTTGTGGTTTTAGCCCAGTTACCCGAGAGAATGGCAGCAGCATGAGCAGATGGCCTCCTGTCGGATAAAGTGGCTGGCCATGTGCTTGTGGAAGAGGACAGTCTTTCTCTCCGATGTCCTTTGCTCCTGGCAGGGCTCAGGGCACCTAGACATGCATGTGACAAGGCAGTGTTTAAAGACGCCATTCAAGAACGTCGGCCCCCTGCCATAATTAGTGCAAACCACAGTTTCATAAGCACTTGCAGATACTTGGTAACCAAACCCATTCAGGACAGAGTTGTGATTTGATAAGCCCTTTTTTATAAATAAATGACCTTAGGAATAAGAGAACCTCAAGCTCATTTAAGAGAAGAGTGTTTTCTTGATTATGTGATGTAACCTAGATAATGTCATATATCATGGCTATTTAGTGCCTGTCAGTGATACTGTTAAACAGGGAAGAAATACACTCATGATTCAGAATTTAATACAAATTCATTATTCCACCCACATGATTCAAACCATAATCACAAAAGCACTTGAATTGTTCCCAGACTGACAAATCTGTGCCTGACTTCTTAAATACCACCAGGATGTGTTTACAAGGAGAAACACAACAGAGAAATCAGGAGAGGCACCTCAGAGCCAGCGCCTCCTCAGGGAGGAGGCTGCAGAGGAACTCTGCGCTCACCCACATGTCTGAGTTCTGAGTGTTTCAGTACCAAGCTGGCTGGTGCTAAATTCAGCAAATTTGGGGAAGTAACGTGTGAAGTCTGGAAGCTGCCACTGTTCTAAATGAATCATTCTCAAGGAAAGTGGCTGCCTTCTGCAGGAAACAGCGGCTTCCATCTTCAACAATTACTGCTTTTTTTTTCTTTCCTTAAGATCTGATCTGAATTAGTTCAATTGAAAAAAACAAAGAGCACTGAGGCCAGGTATATATCATGAATGAAATAAGGAAAGGTTGCTGATCGAGCCTTCCGGTAGGTCATTCCAAAGGTAAATGTGTGGTAAATAGAGTAGCAAACAGCGGAGACAGGAAACTAATTTACGAAATGCCATAGTGCTGGGGAGTCAGGAGGGAAGTGCTGCTCAGGAGCCAATTATAAGATAAATGGCTTTCAGGTGCAAGAATAAAGCTCTCTGACACTGGGCTGAAACTTTACGTATATTACCAGTAAAGTGAAACTCTGAGGCAATTTAGATAAACAGGACAGAAATTTTCTTGTCTAGCAATCTCCATAAAACTCAGGTGAGTTTTTGCTATGTTTGTATTTTGGTTTCAGAAATACAAACCTTGATTCAGTGTTGTGTTTGTTATTATTGTTCTATTTCAAGTCACAACAACCATCCTGGCCACACTGCTGTTTTGTGACCTATCACAAGGGGAATCAATTCTCTGTGATCCTCCTAAAGAGACATATGGTGAAGAAATCCTCAGAAATTAAATGGAATAGTATTAAGAATTTGCGACAATCACAAGCCACTGAAGAGATAAAGAGTAGATTAAGAGCTTAGTGACTAGACAGATTACTCAGTTTGTGAAAGTGAAGAGTTCCAGGACCTCAGATGTCACAGCTGCTGACCTTAGTCATTTTGTCAAAGACAGAGAGCCCTTGACAGTTTTAGAGAATTTTAATTTAAGAGAGAAATCCTTTTATGAAATGACTTTCTGTTTATAGTTTTTGATGTCATATATTGTGGATTTTCCATGGATAATGTAGTAAGGTGGTAAAATGTACAATTGTACATTGACTATGGTTTGATAGTGTATGAAGAGTGATTACAATACAGTGAACATGTAAATTAAAAAATAATTACAATAAAAGACACACTGCATTCATCTTCTCCGGATGCCCCCGTCCCTTCAAGCTTGCTTGTCCTATCCCTCCCTCTTGGAAGCAGCTTTGGACCTGCTCCCCACCATGTGTCTCTAGTTGTATTTTCTGGGCTGCGTGGGTGGGCTTACCTTTACATCTCACAGTCCTTTGGACTTAGGGGAGAGGCAGAACTTGTGTGGTGCGAGATCTTGTGGCTCCACGGCACAAGCTCACCAGTAGGGCTCCCCGGGCTGCCTTTCCATGGGGCAGGAGCAGCCTCCACTATAGGTTGTGCATCACCCTTTGAAAAGACAGAAGGAGAACTTCTAGAACTACATCAGAAAGGGCTGAGAGCAATGTGGTATGTTTGAAGGAGGGGGAGGTGTTCTCAGGGAAGTTAGTAGCAATGTGCCTTTTAATTCTTTTTTTCTTTTTAATTTAAACATTCATTGTTTCAATGGGACCACTCCTTGTACAAATATCAAAGTTTTTTTTTTTCTTTTTATGTCTCATTTTCTTCCTCCCTGTGTGTAGATTTTAGGCATCTTATATCTAACAAAATACATTTTGAGTTAGGAAAGAGGGGCTGTGGTTCTGCTCTTCTTAAGTCTGTTGGAATTTCAGATGAGTAATGGGCCTTGCACGTCACAGTGCTGTTTCAGCAACTGTACGGGATGTTTAGGGTAGCTGAGAGGTGGGTGTATCTACAGTGACATCTAGCAACACAGCACTAGGAAGGACATTTAGCCTACTGGAAGCTTGCACTCACTTTGCTTGCTGTCTTTCGTGAACTAGCAGTTTTATTCATTTATATTAGGAGCCAACTCCTGCCATCTGTAATTATTTTAATAATAAGTTGCCTATCTGTAATTATTTTAACTTCCTCTATCTTTTAGAAAAAGCATCTAAGATATACCCTACAAAGGCAGCAGTGTTTTCCCAGCCCTATCTGCACTAAAACCCGGCACTGCCTGCTGGGCACCACATCCAGTCTGCGCTCATGGCTGCACCTTGGTGGCCCTGCTGCATTCTGCCCGGTCTCACTGCTGTCCCTTCACATTTGTATCAACAACCCTATTTGTTTGATTTTTAAATTTTACAAGGATCCTTGTGAAAATGATTCCTTCTATTTCTATGAGTTGTGTGCGTTAACTTTAGATTTGAAAAGCTGAGTCTTTTTTTGAACTCTTTTTAAAAATCCAGCTCCATAACATCTCCAGGAGGTATTCTCCCCAGATGAACTCGGCTGTCATAGACAGGACCTTTATAGTGAAAATCCTCCTGGCATTGCCCATATTGGTTTATGGTGTTTAGTAGTCTGGATTTTGCTTTCCTTTGAGGACGACGGACATGGATAGAAAACAGTCAATGTCAGTTTTGCCCTTGAGCTTCCTTATCTATTAGTACACGATTCTAAAGATGGCAGATAACTAGGGCACACCTGTTCACTACATAAACGGCCATCTTCTGTATTCTGAGTCCATTAAAGCATCGTAAGGCAGTATTTTTCGCTCTCCAGCACCTAGCAAGTAGTGTCTATCTCTGTTTTGTTCTTTAAATACTTTGTCCTTTGGGCTTTTCATATGTGGTGAGCACACAGATTTAAGCTTATGCATCTGATAAATGCATTATCCATTCTTAGGGGGGGAGCATGCCTGCCAGTCCCCACATTCTTACAGTGTGTGAAGGGCCCAAGGCCTTCTGCTGAGGTCCACTAGGTGTCCTCTACTGGTCATGTTACACCAGGGCTCTATATTCTAAAAGACCCAAACAATCTTTTTTTGATATAATTCGTTTATGCTATTTTAAAAATCACCAAAATTCTTGGGTAATTTATTTGTAGTAAAAAATAATTGCATATGGAGAGTCATATTCAAAAATTACTTCTCTCTGTTGTCCTCAGGTTAAGCAAAGAGTTTTAAATCATTTCCCTAGAGAATCATTTGGAATATGAGAGAATTATTTTAAATATTCTGTATGTTTTCAAATGCTGTATTTTAAGAGGCACCTTAAAGTTCCAAGATACAACATGATAAGTTCTATTTGGATGTGAAATGTTAAATCAATTGATTAGGCAGAGATTAACAAAAGTGTGTGCGGGTATGAATGAATATGTGTGTGTTTGAAGTGAGATGCAATGCTTTTTGACCTGCAGCAGGTCTATAACAATACCATTCATTTTTTCTTATGTTCTTATTTTGCATGCTTCTTATACTTACATGAGTACTCAATGAAAATGACCAAATGTGTATGCAGATTGTAAACTGTGTATGGTGACACCACAGCTTTCAGATGACAGTGTTGTTTCCACAGAGATGTCTCGTGTCCTTCACACTCAGCATGCTAGCTTTTCTTTCAGTGTCATCTGCCCCTTTGTTTCCTTTGGGTGAAGTCAAAAGTATAAGAGATAGTTTTTATTTCTTCTTCCCTTTCAGCCTCCATAACTAGTGATAACTGAACTATGCGCAACCTCCTTTGGGTCTGAATTTGGTGTGAGTTTATCTCTCCATCACTACATCTTAGCACCATCCTGGCCCAAGACAACTTCATTTGTCCCTGATTTGGGTTTCTCCCATAGATTCATAGCTATGTTCTATAGTTTGCCCTTGTTTTTCTTTTTTTTTTTTAGTTTGTAAAGACTATAGCAAAATTTCATAAAATAATAACCATGGTCAATACACTATGTATCGCTGTCCTCAGAGTGGTTATAAAACTTCGAGAAAAAGGAGCTCTCTCCCAAAAAGAAACATGCTAGCACAACACTTTACTTATAGGAAGCTCAAAAGTAATGCCTAAGAATAAATATTACAATTTCACTCACCTGTGAAATCTTTATATTATTTTTCATTACCATCAAGATAAAATCTTATAGTAAATAATTTGAACTATATTTCTGTGTCTACTCTTACATCAATCTGGGAAATTTGTTACTCAATATTCTGCTGAGCCTTTTTAGATTGTTAAATAAGTTGCTTTAAATATTTTGCTTATATTGTTCATTTTTTAATTACCTTGTTTCTATTACAAATTCTCTTACGCATTACATTTTAGCATAAGCATCATTTCCTTAAAGTAGAATTAATACATCTATGAAATTTACGTTCATCTGTGATGGGCCTGGCATAGACCTTGTGCTTTTGCTTTTTAACTTTGCCATCTTTGTAATTTCACTGAACTCCAAGACAGACCATAAGTATCAAAAGGAAAGTCCATAGCTTTTTAGCTCCTTACATAAGTCTGGGAAATACAGGAGCACAGGAATACTTGCTGAGTTGATAAATTGGGGCCTCCGTGGAGTTCCAGTTGGACAGACCATCAAGCAGATTACCAAAGCATCAGACTCTCGCAACCCAGTGTTAGAAGCATTCTTGGCACTGACCATGAAAAGAGAAGATGAGATATGGACAGAGGAAGAAAGAGGAGTCTGAAGGGACAGTGCTACATGTGACTGTGTGGTGAAAGTGCATGTCTTTCCGTGTGGTATGCTTTAGAAGTAGTTCTAGAGATTTTAGAGATGAAGAAAAAGTCAAACAAGTTCCTTTCACTGGAGGAATAGGAAAAACTATTTTTCCAATCAAATAAAATTATTTTGAGGATCAAATTGTTAGCATTAATCTTTGACCTAGAAGATATATACAAGTGCAAGGTATCATTACAGATGTTTCTTTAGATTTAAAATGTGAAAGTCTCAAAAAATATAGCTCTAGTGTTGTGTTTATTGCCCTTTCAGATATTGATTTTTTTTATTTTTTTATTTTAGGATAGGGTCTACAGGGTTTACAGAGTCTCACTATTAGATCGGACTTATAGTGATCCGCCTGTTTACAGCCTCCCAAAAGCTGCGATTACAGGTGTGTGCCACCATGCCCAGTCTCAATTGCTGGCTCAGCATACCCTGAGGGCGGGGCGGCACAGCAGGTCTGGATATTGAACCCCCGGCCCGGTGCTTGCTTGTAGGCTCTTTAATCTGCTGAGCTATTTGGCCAGCCCTTCTTTCAGATACTGAAAACATTAGAAATGCTATCAGGGATTATTCTATCTAAAACTTACTAAATGAAATACTGAGGCAAAACATGAATCAGGCTAACTTAGAACACCATGAACTTAGCTTCTATTTTTCTAATGTCTCTGGACAAGTGTTATGGTCTTTGTTTCATTTTGTGCGCGGACGAAACACACGTCACACTCTTTGGGCGCACCTACATGCTAGTACAGTGAAGCTGCAAATGCCATTGCTCATGAAGGGAGGGAGGGTCACGGGTGGACGGATGCTGGAATCATAGCTTATGGTGTATTTCTTGTTCAAATTTAAAATCCAGGTTAACTGTGCGAGTGTTACCCACTAGACTGCGTTAATTGTCTGAGTAAATGTCTCCAGAGCAGTTCTTTTAGTTTGGTTTTGAACATAGTGCGCCTGTGTACAAACCTGAAAGGTGCCGAGGTAGGGCTGGCTTCCCGAACGGTGCGGAGGCCTCTGCTAGTATGGGTGAGACACCCCCAGAGCCTCATGTGCTCATTCCGGAGCTTTGTGCAGCTGGATGGGTCTGGGGAGTGCAGTGTTGGACCAGCGCACTCGGGGCTGAATTGCCCTGCTGGCTGGTGTAGGATCCTGTGCATAGTGGCAGGCCCTCCTGTGCATGCGGCCAGGCCCTCGTCGGTTACGGGCGGCACCACCCCAGGGCACGAAGCCTGGATGAGGTGAAAGGCAGTCTAGGCTCGCCTCTGATCTGCCCTGCTTCCCTCTGCTGCCGCCTCCTGGCGCCCGCCTTGTGCCCGCAGTCCTCTGCGGCGCCCTCCGCCCCGCCTTGAAGCCAGCCCACTGTGAACGGAGAGCTCCTCCGCAGACAAGGAGCCACAAACATATTTCGTTGTGTCTGAGCATGAGAGAAACACTAAGATAAGTATATACTGTTGTTGCAAATAGTGAGGTGAAATTAAACTTGTCTCAGAAAATATTTAATGTGTCTATTCATGACGGGAAAATACTCTTTATCGTTACTTTCTACAAAATCAGTCTTCCATCTTCAGACACACTATCAAGTGCTTTAATTGATAATGCTTAATATTATTTCAAAGAAAATAGTTGATTTCATACTTAATTGGGAAAATTGTAGTATTTGAAATATTTCAGAAATTTTCACCTAGCTGTGTGATGAGGGCTCAGCAATCAGTAAAATTAGAGCCCCTTATCTCGCTGGCTGATGGCAGAGACAGCCCAGCTTGGGCTTCTCTTTCCCGCTGATGCCTGCACTTTCGATCTGTATTGCAGGAGTCTGGCCTTAGTGTCGAAGAAAGTACATTTAATTGGTTACATAACTGTGAGGGCTATTTTGAGTTGAGTCTGCCATTTAGGCCAGATTTTTTTTAAACGGCTGAAATCCTTTTTCTTATTATGTATTAAAATAAAAGTATATGTTAAGTAAGGGTTTTGGAAGGCCAGACTCAGTACTACTGGTAATTTATATGACTTGTAAGTAAGGGGGAAGTAGCTATGTGAACAGAAGTATGTTCACATTGATAATGCTGGGAAGAGACAGTGTTTCTCTTCGAGATGGGTTGTGCCTGAGGACATTCACGGTAATATGATTGTTTCAGTGTGTTGATTCATGGTTGTAGTGGAGATTTAAGTTCGGTACACACACAGTCAAGGGAATTCTGAGCTCCACAAGGGGAGTCAGGGAGGGCCTGCATAAGCCACTGCACGTACTTTTGCTCAGTTTTGAAATGTGAATGATGACTTCTATTTGTACACTACAGTTGTTTATCATAAAGAGCAACTGAAATTTAAAAATATTCATGAGATACAATTAGTTTGTTAAATTAATTCATCCATGTGATATTTCACAAAAAAATAAAAAGAATAAAATTTCTACCCTCTTCGGTATTGTACATCAATACTGAGAGCGAAAAGGAGGGTGAAAGGGAGGTGACAGTGTGGTAGCATATGCTTTGAAGTTAAACTCTGGGCACTGTAGCTGAAACAGGGTACATAAAGTTGGTGTTTAGGGAATCCACCAGTGTTGTGGGGATGATCATTTCTTACACTGGGGACGAATTCTCCATTGTGGGAAAATCTCATGTCCCTGAGACTGAGGAGATGTTGATGTTTCAGCTGACTGGTCATGGATCACGAGCTGTGGAATTCACAGGTTTGAATGGTAGTGCACAGCTAAAGATGTGTCCCCCTTTGTATGTAGTCTTGTGTTTAGAGAAATGTAGCTTAGAAAAACCTATCATCCAGTGGAGGATGACTTCTCCATCATCCTTTCTACATTTATGATAGCAGTAGAGAAATTTCATAGTGACAGTTACTGCCCACCATCTAGGCACTTATGTAATGCAGAGATACTGTACCCCACACACTCATCTTAAAGAGAACAGCGGTATGCTAGCCATAGTTAGTCACAGACATTGGCTCCAGGACCAAAACAGGATGGATGATGGGCCCGGAGGTGGGAAAGGTGCTCGATGTGTGGCAGCCAGAGAGCTGAGGGAATGGAGGAGTGTGGCCACCAGCTAGCTAGGCCTCCTTGTGGCATCAGTTATAGCACTGCCACCATGCTCTGTCACCTTCCAAAAGCACAGGCATTTGGGGACATTTCAGATACATGGGAAACTGTAATGGGTCACGAGTGCCAACAACATGTGGCTGGAAAGGACTATGGAAAATGGTCTAGATTCGTGATATTTTTAAGCTCGCATGGCTTTGTGACTTCAGCATGATACTAGATCATAAATAGATTTCAAAGTTGTACTTGCTTCCCTGACTCCAAAGTCAGGTTATGAGTAATACATACTTGACGTTCAAAGTGAATGGCTTTCTGTTCTCAGACATGTCTTCAGAATTGTGACATTCGTGACTAATGCTTTACTCTAGAGAAATGAGTCATTTGCATGTCAGGGCTCTCTGCGCTTCCCCAATATCCTGGGTAGAGTCAAGTGTCCTTTCAGCTATTACTATGCAGTTGAACTGTGGCTGAGTATTTCTCTATACACGAAAGGCAGGTGCATAAAAGCAAGTGTCCCAGCCTGTGCAAGCACGTGCCTGTGTGTGAAGGGGGCTCTGGGAAGACATGGGGCTTTCAGAGGACCCAGGAAGGCACCTGCAAGGATGCACGATGTTTATTCCATGGCTTTGCTAAAATCCTTTCCTGCTGTAAAATTGCATATATCTGCTTAATGTCAAAGACAAGCATTGTAATGTTCCTATGTGATACTGGAGATTTTACCAACCAAATCATCCATCCTACTTCCACTGAATAGTTATAGATGTTCCAGAAATCTTTAATGCCTTGGTATTAAAAAATAATTCTACAGTTTCAGATGAAGAAAATTTCATGGAGCACATATCCCAACAAAATGATTGCTTTGAAATAATTTTCTGTAGTAGCACACTTCTTATATGTGTGATTTTATACTATCAGCTAAAGTTTGAACATACGTTCAGTGGAATAAGTGCTTTTCTGGCAAGTGCAAAGGCTTGAGTTCAATCTCCAGCTCTGCAAAAAACAAACAATGTTGAACATTTGGTTATTTACTATCTATACCATTAAAAATAGAAGACAAGGCAGATAAATAATTTTGTGGACCCATATACACTTCATAATTTTATATTATTGTCAAATATAGAATTTAGTCAATTATATAACTGTCTCAGTTACTTTTCACTGGTTGTTGGAGCAAATACCCAACATTCAGAATGAAAGAAGAAAAGGTTTATTTAGCTCACAGTTTGTGGAGGTTTCAGTCTATACTCGGTTGGCTCCCAGGCAGAGGGGCACATGACAGAGAGCAGCAGTTCATGGCAGTAGAAAACAGTGAATAGCAAAGGGAAGGGCTGTAGCTGCAGCTTGTACCCAGCCTCTCCCTTCTCCTTATGTTGTAAGCAGGCTACCCTGGAGTGGGGCGTAGAACTCACACAATATTCATGCCCTCCTCTTGCCCAGGAGGAGGATATTTACAAAGTAAGAATCCTGACTCTCTGCTGAGTCACTTAAACTTCTAAACTTCTTAAGTTGACAAAAAGCATCAACCAATTCAATAACATATTAATTGGTCTTTTGTGTGCCACATGTTCAGTTAGACTACTGGTATACAAAGCAGGACAGTAAATGCACATTGGTACAAGGAGCTTTATGATGTAGTTATGCACATTAGAAAAGAACATCTAAAAACACAAGATACTTGAGAATTTCTGTTGTAATTTGTTAATGGAAGATTTTAAGAATTTTTCTAATTCATTTTTCTTTGTGATACACGGGGATTGAACCCAGACCCTCGAATCTGCTGGGTGAAGGCTCCTCCACTGAGCTACTCCCCAGCACAGAATGACTCTGACCGCACATGTCGGTTCAGCAGGAAAAGACCTCTACACCAGCTCATTTAATTGTAGAGAAGAGGGGCAGAGGCGGGTGCTGTTTGGGCCATATGACCATCATCCTATCGTTAGTCAGCTGAAATAAAAGCTGCTCCATTGGTTGCATGTACTGTACTAGAATATGAGATTCCTTGAACTTTACAACAGCCAATAAATTGAAAATAATACTGTATTTATGAAATTATGAAATGACTTTCTCAAACAGAACATAAAACATTTTCCTTATATCTGCCTTGAAATCATACAAATTCATGAAAGGTTCATAAGCTTTTGAAGCCTTTTTATGAAGAAAGGATATATTTTAATTATATGAATGGACTCATAAACTCTGCATTCAGAGAATTTAGCCCAGGATTCTCTTCTTTCTCTCTCCTTTTTCTTGTTCTCTTCTGTCTCTAATTCTTTCTCTCTTTATTGGTATCTTTTGCTCCATTCTTCTTTTTTTTTGTTTGCGGAACCAGGGATTGAACTCAGGCCCTTGTGCTTGCCAGGGAAGCGCTTATTCCACTAAGCCATCTCCCCAGCCCCTCTTGCTCCATTCTTATGTCTCTTTTTTGTAAGGCTGGATATTCTTGTGAGACACTGAACCAGAAAATGTGGTATCGCAATTTCTAAATAGTAATGCCTAGTGGATACCAAATGGGAGCTCCTCAGAGACCTGATCCACAACAAATAGGATTTTGATCACTACAAAATTGGCAGCACCACCTGGCTTCATTAGTTTTCCCTTGCACATGCAGTGCATGATTCATTTTCTCTGGACCACCTGGCCTCTTCTCCGTGGAGTTGCTTGTGGCCCATCCGGCTGTCATGGTTATTGCTGAAGTTCACCCAAATGAGTACAGGTGTTAACAGATTCTGCCTGGAAAATGAACATGTTCCTTTCACCAAAAACTGTCTGTAAGGGAGCTGTTAAGCAACACCACTGTCTACTGCTGCTGCTGTTGTATCCTGGATTATCCAGGAAACAACAGGCAGTGAGATCACCCAGTTAAGTTACATAACAAGTCTGACTCTTGGGCTGGAGAGACAGCTCTGTGGCATAAGTGCCTGCCTGGCAAGTGCAAGATCCTGAATTCGATCCCCAGCATAGAAACAAAACAAATAAAAAACAAAAACCAGATCATTTTACTCCTGATCCAACGATTATTCTTAGGAAATCATTTTCCCTCCATTTCCCTCCTCTGTCACATTTCCTACTAGCAGATTTGCTCTCAGAGTGTCAGCAAAATTCTACCGGTAATTTTTGTCACAACATAAGAAAACAAGTATAATCCCTTCTCAAGACAGACAGGTACACAGGTGCAGGCGGGGGGGAGTCAGCATGCAGGAAAATCCCCACTTCAGGGGTCCAGGGCACTCTTGTCCCACTGCTCCTACTGAAGGCTGGGTCCCAGAGGGCCAAGGGAATCATTCCTGTTTGTAGAAGCACAGACTTTATTCACTAACCTCTGGGTCATTGCATTTTTTCCTTCCAAAAAATAGCAAAAAAAGCTCTTAACATTTAAATAAAAATAAGGCAATTAAGATAACCAAATTCACCAGTAAGCTGCAAAATATCTCAACTTGCGGGACCAAATGTATCAAATTAATCATTTTCCTTTATGGTGGTTGTGAATCTCTATTCTTTTCAGTTATTTTATCTGATGTGGAAAATGGATGCTTCAGGTTAAAAAACAACTTACATGTGATACAGTTTCACCACAATTATTCTATACATATTTCTCTCAAAACTATGCTGTGAGACTTTTCATGAAAGAAAAACTATACAACAGTGAAAATAATTTCTTCTATAAAGTGCAATGCTGTCAAGACTGGATGAAGCACAATAAAATTAAGTTGTGTTAGAATCTGAAAGATGTTGTTCTGGGAATGTCTTTGTTTTGCTGTATGAATTTTTAGAATCTTCATCAAAGTCCCCCACCAGTGTGTGATTTGTTATTTGTGCTTGGCAGACAGTATTTTTAATGTTGAAAATGTCATTGGGGGCTAAGATATTTTACTGCATCTCACAAAGGGTTGTGCATGGTTCACAGTACATAGCCTGTACAGGAAGATTAGCACTTGTGCTGTGTCACCCTACCTGGGTGCAGACAGCCACTGCCAGTCACTCTGACAAGATATAAATAGATATGCATGATCCGGAGATATATGTCTCTGTCTGTCTGTCTGTCTGTCTGTCTCTGTCTCTGTCTCTGTCTCTGTCTCTGTCTCTGTCTCTTTCTCTTTCTCTTTCTCTTTCTCTTTCTCTTTCTCTTTCTCTTTCTCTTTCTCCTTCTCTTTCTCTCTTTCTCTTCTCTGTCTTTCTCTTTCTGTCTCTGTCTGTCTCTCCTTCTCTGTCTTTCTCTCTCTGTTTTTTTCTCTCTCAATCTCTCTCTCTCTCTCTCTCTCATATGCATATCACTACCTCAACATTTGGAGGAACTGAACGTATCTTCAGTGGATTTCCAAATCTCTCGAAATCTTACTGTGGCTGTCACACACTTGGATCTATTGAAATAACATCACAGACTAACATAATCTGTCTCTTTTTTTCTTTTTCTCATGACTGCCTTTGGTTCCAGATCACATTATAGCTAGTTAGTGAGGTTATAATACTGCAGCAAACTTACTCTGCTTTTTTTTTTTTTTTTTAATGGTACAGTCATTCCATTGTTCATTTATTTCCTAATGTATCTGTCTTTTTTTGCTTCTTGTTTCTTATCTCTACAGGATAATCATGTTGGACTCCTACTGTGTGCATATTGATCACAACAGTGCATAAAGTAGTTCCCCACTGCATGGTAGTGAAGCTTCTGAACTTTTTTATTTGAAAGAGAAAAAAACCCAATGAAACAGTTTCTTAACACGTTAATAGGAGAATTACAATAATGAATACATTGCATATTGCTATCTTCATAGTAGTTATTCAGGTACAAGATATAGGTGTGATATCTTGTCCAAAATTATTAGCACAAACATTTCTTTTCAATGAACCAAGAGAAATTAGCTATATAACTTAGCTATCTTATATATATATATTTTTTTCTCTTCCCCTTTCTTATTATCCCCTTTCTGCTATTGAAGTTTGTCTGTTTTTTTTGAACAGTTTCTTCCCAATTCACAATATCTACTGTACATTTTGGATCTTATTTACTCTTTGAACTTCTCACACTAGGGAGACTATATGGCATTTACACATATGTGTCTGACATATTTCACTTGTGAGTATGGTCTCCAGTTACATCTGTTTATCTATAAAAGTCTCCAATTTATCCTTCTTTATGGCTGAGTAGTATTCTATTATGTAAAAAATACCACATTTTAAAAAAACCCATTCCTCAGCTGATATGCATTTGGGCTCTTTCCAAGATTTAGTTATTACAGATTGTCAGCTATAAATATGGTTGCATGAACATCACTATGGTACAATGTTTTTAACTCTTCAAGGAAGTTAACCAAAAGGGGAATATCTGGGTCAAATGGGACCTCTCGTCCTGGTTTTTTGAGGACTCTCCACATTGATTTCCACAGTGCTGTACCAGTCTGTACTCTCACCAGCAGTGGAGAAGGGTTCCTTTTCCCCTGCAGCCTCTCCAAAATTTGTTATTGGTTGCTGATTTCTTTATTTTTATGGATATGTAAGAGTTTATTACTTCATAAATATTTATGACATTTTATATGAAGTTACCTAATTTTATGAAAATAAATGCCAATGAAACAAATGTATCATGCAATCATTAACATACATATAAAATTAGAAGCTCAGAATACCAATATATCAGCCAAGATAATAGTCACTATACTGTACAAAAGATGAATTGCAAAATGCATGGTAAGCCAGAAATCTACCCCAAAGTGACTTCTGCGTTGAAATCCAAAAATGGAGAAGACTTAAATAAGGCTTTGTAGTGTGTTTGTGTGGGGGAGAGGGCAATAGAATGGTCCATGATTTCTCCATGTCAGCCATTTTTTCTGGAATGAGAGGTAACCTCAGTGTGGTTTTAATTTGTCCATCTCAAATGGCCAATGATGTTGACCACTTTTTTTTGTGTATTTATTTGCCATTTTTTTTCTGAGAAGTGTATATTCATCTTAGATGCTCATCTTTTGTTTGGGGTTTTGAATTTGGAGGATCTGATTTTTAAAAATTCTTTATATGTTCTAGATAGAACTTTTTATTTATTTTTAATGTATTTGGTAGAGGGTCTCACTACGCAGCTCAGACTCATAATGATCTTATTTTCAGCCTTCCCATGCTGGGGTTATAGGTGTGTGCCCCCACACCTGGTCTTGGTGCCAGATCAGTGCACCTGGGGCGGGGCCAGCAAACATTTGTGCCTGGGGATCAAACCCTCATCCCTGTGCCTGCCTAAGCAGGCAAGCTTGGTCCACTGAGGTACCTTGCTGACCCTGATAGAAGTCTTTTATCTGAGAGACTATTGTCTACACTTTTTGTCTTTTCATTCTGTCAGTGATTTCCTTTGCTGTGAAAAAGCTTTTTAGTAAGGTGAGATCCCATTTGATGATTTGTTGTACTATTTCCCTTGCAGCCTGCATTTTGCTTATGAGGTCTCTGCTTCCCTATGTCTTTGAGATCTCTACCTCTTTTCTCTTCTAGAAGATTTAGTGTTTCTATTTTAATATTTAAATTCTTGATCCATTTTGACTTTATCTGAGTGGATGGTTGTAGACATGCTTCTAGTTTTAGTCTTTGGCATGTGGAATCCAGTTTTTCCAGTACCACTTATTAAAGAGGCTGCCTTTCTTCCAGTGAGTATGCTTGGCTCCTTTCTCAACAATAAAGTGACTGAGTGTGTTTAGAGTTGTACCTACATCTTCTATTCTGTTCCACTGCTTCTCAGGCCTTTTTAAACTTTATTTATTTATTTGTTTATTTATTTGCCAATACTATGCTGATTTTATCACAGTAGCTCTGTGGTATAATTTCAGGTTTGGGATTGTGATGCTCCTGGTTTGTCTTTATTCCCCCAAATGCCTTTGTATTCTAGGCCCCATGTGGTTTCAAATACATTTTAGGAATGCTTTCTCTAATTTGGTGAAGTATGCTATTGGTCTTTTGATTAAGATTGCTGCATCTGTATAGCACTTTTGGGCAATGGTCATTTTCACTATGTTGGTTCTTCCTATCCATGAGTAAGGGAAAGGGATATCTTTCCATTTTCTAATATCTTCTCCTTCTTCTTCTTCTTCTTCTTCTTCTTCTTCTTCTTCTTCTTCTTCTTCTTCTTCTTCTTCTTCTTCTTCTTCTTCTTCTTCTTCTTCTTCTTCTTCTTCTTCTTCTTCTTCTTCCTCCTCTTCTTCTTCTTCCTCTTCTTCTTCTTCTTCCTCCTCCTCCTCCTCCTCCTCCTCCTCCTCCTCTTCTTCTTCTTCTTCTTCTTCTTCGTCTCCGTCTCCGTCTCCGTCTCCGTCTCCGTCTCCGTCTCCGTCTCCGTCTCCGTCTCCGTCTCCGTCTCCGTCTCCGTCTCCGTCTCCGTCTCCGTCTCCGTCTCCGTCTTCTCCTTCTCCTTCTCCTTCTTCTTCTTCTGGATACTGTCATATTCACTGTCTACATTTCTTATATCCTTTGTTAGATTGATTCCCATGGATTTCATTTCTTACATGCTATTGTGAAGGGTGTACTTTCTTTAATTTCTCTCTCTGTAAGTTTCTCGCTTGTATGAAGAAGGTTATTGATTTTTTAATTATTGAATTTATATCCTATTATATTATTGAATTTGGGTATTAAATTTAAGTTTATTAAATTTTGATATTAAGTTTTTTGGTGGAGGTTTAGGGTCTTTTATATAGAGTATCATGTCATCTGCAAATAATAATAACTTAGCTTCTTTCTTTCCTCTTTGTTCCTTTTAATTTTTTGCCTGAGGCTTTTTGTGTTATTTGGATTATGAATGTATTTTGCTATAATAAAGTTTTTGACATTTTTTCCCTATTTTATAGACACCACCCAATTTTTTCCTAGATATGTTGTTTCTGGAGAGAACCCTGATGCTATTCTCTCCTCCATTGTATGCACCACGGTTTTTCTTTGCTTAGAAGATACTGGCTTTGTTGCTACTTTGCAACAATTTGATTTTCATGTGTTTATTGTGGCTTTCTCCCTTCCTGACAGGGAGCACAATTTTCTTCTACTTGGGAGCTTGTTGAGCACTTTAGCTCTGTGGGCTCATTGTTTACATTGATTTTTTAACAATATGAGCTGTTTTCTCTTCACACATTTTCTGTCCTGTCTACTGACCTGATAATTCTTCCCTTGGCCTTGGTAGGGGTCCTGTCCTGCCTTTGGGCTTCTTCTCTGTGAAGCCCTTTCTCTGTCTGTTATCTTGTCTCACAAATCCCAGGCATGCTGCATCTCCATCTCTAAAGGGTCTCTTAACCCAGTTTGACTGCTGGGCTAAGTAAAGCTTGCCTAGACTTCTCCAGAGAGTGAACTGCTCCAACAAATAGGGCTTAACTTAATTGCTTCCTTTCTTCCAAGAATCACTGTTCTTTGCTGTTGCCAGCCAGAATAAAAAGCTGAAATGATTTTTTTCTTATAGTTTATCATTTTTTTTAATTGGTTAGAAAAAAAGGGAAATCTGATCTCTATTACTGGATAATGCATAGTAGAATTTTGTGCCTTTTTTTTCAAAATGGAAAGTCACAATTTATGGGGATCTTTTTAAATTAAGACATGATTATGATATAATTAAGACAAGGTCATCATAACTTCTGCTATTTATATGGTGTAATAACATAATTTGCAAAATGGTGTGGGTGTGGAAAAACTGACATAATTTGTTTTAGGTGATTATGAGTATCTAAATCAAACAACAATTGTGTGCATTTTTGTCACAGAAAAGATGAAGATATTTAACTGACCCTCATCCTTAATGTAGTGGTTAACCAGCCATGATTAAGGCTTAAGTTCTAGTCATATGAAAGTTAGAACTGTAGTTTGTTATTCTTGGCGTCTATACTTAGGATTCCTAGTGCTTAGGACAGTCTCACCCAACCACTCCAACCAAAATGAGTAGACATTGTGCCAAATATAAGGCCAGGGCCCTTTTGTTAACAGAGATTTCAAAAGCTACTCTTGGAACAGCATGAAGGGACACTGGGTTCTTCTCATCGTAGGCTCTCAGAAGGAAGTATATAAGAAATCCACATCATTTCTCCCAAGAACAAAAAAAATGCATTAAAGTGTTCTGGGGTCTTTTTTATTATTTAAATATTGAAAAATTTTATTGTCCTAGCCTATCTTTGATGACAATTCTTTCA
Organism: Ctenomys sociabilis; assembly: GCA_004027165.1. Taxonomy (NCBI): domain Eukaryota; kingdom Metazoa; phylum Chordata; class Mammalia; order Rodentia; family Ctenomyidae; genus Ctenomys; species Ctenomys sociabilis. Next base: position 124,134 of record PVKA01002161.1, read on the forward strand.
TTCCATTTTGTAAAAAAAATGATGTTTATAAATAAATTGTCACTGCTTTTTTTGGTCTAATCACACTTCTTTCATAAAATACATGGCTAGAGCAAATAGTTAAGCTCCACTCTTGATACATGGGGTATAGTTCTAATGTCATTCAAATTGATCCTCTGATGTAAGACTATAATAAAAAGCATTTAATCAGGGCATTGAGTATATTAAAGTTTGTATACATTGAATTACAATTGAGAAAATGTTTCCACTCATCTCGGTTTATTTGCTGTCTGTGTAGAAGCAAGTTATGAATCCCTCTTTAAATGGTGAAAATGAGTTTCCCCCACTTGAAGCACAGTTGGCTGATCTACTTACAGTTGATTCAATAGCTACCTGCTACAATAGCAGATATTTGTAAGCCTTTAAGCTTTCCAACAAAATATTATAAAAAATTCAAACATATGGAAAAATTTTTTCTGTGCACATTTCATGTTTGATACCTAAATGTTATAATTAAATTTCTACTAAATTTTCTGTATCATATGTTTACATCTGTACACTTCTATCACCTTTTTCTTTAATGTTTGCCCAAGAAAATGATAAAACTCAACTTTTCTTTTATTTATTTATTTATTTATTTTTGTCTTTTTGAGACAGGGTCTTACTATGCTGTTCAGGCTGGCCTCGAGCTCACTTTGTAGCTCAGGCTGGTCTCGAACTCACAACAATCCTCCTGTCTCAGCCTCCTGAGTGCTGGGATTATAGGCATGCGCCACCACGCCCGACAACTTTTCTTTTAAATACTTTATCACTTTTACATACTCAAGCTTCAAATTCTCACTATTTTAATTACCTTGCAATATATGAAGTACTTTTCAATATAATACATTTTATAGCATTTGGGTAACAGAGAAGGATCAGATAATGGTAGCAATACCATAAGCTCTAAGCTAGTTGAAAAGCTGGTTTCCAAAATGAGTGTGCTTACTTAATACTATTAGATTTTTCTTCCCTACCTCTACTCTTTATTTTTATGATCAAATTAATGAAACTGTTCTTGAATTGGAAAATATTCATGAATTTGTTCCCCTGCTTTGGTGTTTTGTCCTTACAATGAGAATATTGAACTGGATAATTATTAGTGGCTTTTCCGAGTTAGGTCCTCTCTCGCCTGGTCTTCTCTAGCTCATATTCTTTCTTTCATGATTAATCCAGAGCATCCAGTTTTGCTTTGTGGGAAAAATAATATATATTTTAAAACTATGTGTTCATGTTGTTCAGTTTTTGAGGGCAATGAGAAGTCAGGTTTCTAGTCAGAAACGTTTTATCCAGAATCCCATACTTACTAATACACTTTTTTTTTTTTTTTTTTTTTTTTTTTTGGCAGAACCAGGGATTGAACTCAGGCCCTTGTGCTTGCTGGGGAAGTGCTTATTCTACTGAGCCATCTCCCTGGTCCCTAAAACACTTTTGTTTACCAAGATGTACACAAAAGCTAGGAAACTCTTTTCTAATTTCAGCAGCTTTTTTCTACCTGTAAATCCTTTTCTAGTCTTTTTTTTAAGTAAGTAGTGTTTTGAGAGCCATAGGAAAGGATTTACACTTTAGATTATAAAATAATAACTTGAACTATTGTTCTTGGCAAATGGTTTCTGGTCACAGATTATTCATCTGAAGGCTTTTAATTGCTAGGTATATATATATATATATGTATATATATATATACATATATATATATATATAGTATTTTGATATATATATATCAAAATACTCAGTGACATTAGAAAGACACTAGCTTTGTCTTGCGTTTGTTTAAACTGAACTTTATATGCTATCTACCTTGACATTAGATGACATGTATTTCAGAGAAAGTAAAGAACCATATTGAAAAACAGTGATTGGCATTTTATTATATATTTATGCCTCTGTGTCCTAGAGTGACCTGCAGGCAGAAGCATCTGGGAAGATGCTGGCTTCCTTGTTTGCTACTTTGCTATGTTGACCCCATTATTATTCATTTTCACTGAAGATGCCTAAAATATTACTAATTAACTGCAAGCATTCCTAATGCTCTGGTGGTCAGTAGGACATGAAATCTTGGCACAACAATGGTTCTGAGTACCACATTTGCGAAGCCATTTCTCTTGTACTCAGGCACATGGAAGTGGCTTGCATGACAAGCAAATTTGTGTTTGGCTCCCACCATGATCATTTAGCCAAACAATAGACAAGATTCTCAGGTAAAACTACGCACAGTTGGCTTTATCCTGACCCTGTACCTTACACTGACATTTCTGAGACTTTACTCCACAAACAATTGTTTCATATTGCCAGCAGTTGAATCCCAGACCTTGTGCAGACTAGGCCTTCCTTCTATCACTGAATTACATATCCACTCCCAAAATTTGCTGGATGGTATGATTACAATTTTATGTCACACTAGCAATGTGGAAGACCAGAATCAATGGTCAAGAAGAAAACTCATTATGGCTGCAGTTGGGCCACAGAGGAGCACTTGGAGCTATGGCTCAGCCTACAGAAAACTGTTGGGAGGGTGAGAGAGAATGCTATACATCTCTCTTAACAGATGGAAACTGATCAGTGCAGTCACATAGAGAATATTCTGGAGAAAACGTGACCTGGGACTTAGCAACAGGCAATATGCTATTCAGATAGGAAATCTTCTAGTACCTTGAAATGATGAATGACTAAATTTTCAGGTTATACATCTTATTGTCATCTACTGAAAAGAAACCTGCCACGTAGGTGGGAAGAACAAGATGAAATCAGAATTACCAGACTTACAGAATTGTATTCCTTCCTGCCTGAAGCCATTGCCATCTGATTTGATATTAGCTCTTAGGAGACTGACTCAGAAATAGATCTGGAGTAGAAGTGTGGGGAGTGAACAGATCCACTGTGGGATGGATGCAGACAAAGGTGCCCCTGAAGCACTGTGTATTCAGGCCACAGCTACCTGCAGATGATGGCTCCTCTGTGGGGTTTTTTCCACATTAGGTATTGCAGCCAAATCTTCTGATTATAGCCATCGCATACCTTGGCATAATCTAAGCATCTTAGTATGCCAGGACATTGGATGGTCTGCCCAGTTTACTGGCCCACTCTAGCTTGTAGCATTCTCCCCTTATTGCATACTATTCCTGAGTGTGGTCATTATGCTTATTTGTGCTCATGGAGTGCAACCCTTTAAGAATGTTTGCACTGATCTCTTTCTTCTCAACCTTAGGTGTTATGTTATCAGATTAATATATCCTTTAGCTAAAGTTGCTGTTCCTCTACCTTTACCTTTACATCTTTGTAAGCCTATTTATTTATTTATTTATTTACTAATACTGGGGATTGAACTCAGGACTCTGCACCTGCCAGGTAGGCACTTATTGTACTGAGCTATCTCCCCAGTCCAGGCTTTGCTTCTTGTCATGTACAGTGTTTTTATTTATATGTTTAGGGTTTTCTACTCTGAGTGTCTAACTGGGGTGCCAGCTGGTCAACAGTTGATTTTTTTAGGTTTGCGGTGCTTGGGTGGCACTTGCCACATGGTCAGTATGTAGGAGTGGCTCTTGAATGTGTCTTGGGAGAGGCCTTCTTGTGTAAGATGTTTTGGTGATTTTCGCATCAATATTCAGAGCTACTCGTCCAGATAGTCATGTAATTATTTTCAACACAGAGGCATTATTAGATGTATATTTTCATTGGCCTGAAAAATCTTTCACAATGATCATAAAATTGATAAATGACTCACTGGGGTATGTCAACATACACATGATTTGGACTGAAATTCTGCTTCTGCATTGACTGGGCTCTGGGTTCTATTAAGGCTGTGTTTCCCTGTCTGTGCATTAGAAGCAGGAGATGACCCCTGTGAATGTTGTAAGAACCAAGTGAGGTGTTCTCTCCTAAAATTCCAGAGAAAGGCCTGAACACAGGGCCTAGTACATAAAGGAACTCTGCAAATTATGTACACAAAATTTTGTGCTTACTGGTGTAAACAAAGATTTATAAATAAGAGCAGAAAAATAACAATAGAGATGAACCAAAATAATGGGTTAATACTTTATTGAAATATTTATTCTGTTTAAGTGTTTGTAATGAAGTAGCATAAATTTCAAAACATTATGAGGGTAAAGCTTATCTCAATAATGCTTTGTAAGTTCTAACTTTGCATTGTGCTAATATACTTTATTAACATGATATTATTGTTTATTCTACCATATCCCTTTAAGAAGTCAGAGTGCTTCAAGTTTTGCCTCTGTGCTTTTTAATTTTTCTTTTTTGAGATGAGTTTCTTAAATCCTCTTAGGTTAGAGATTACAGTTTTAATGAGCACTGTTCATGTATTCCACCTCACATTCAATCAAAGACAACAGAATCATGAACTAAATACATGCTGCCCAATGACGTGTGCAGGCCCTGAGCTTGAGCAGCAGGGCAGCTGGGGGCAGAAAGGCAGGCGGATCCCGGCTTCCATACGGTGCGCTCGGACAGCGTTGTGGGGAGATGCGGATGCCAGCAGGACACACGGATAACTAGCTGGCTAGTGCCAGCACACAGCCACTTCTGCAGGTAGTCCCAAATCATGAAAGCAAGAATTTGTATGAGCAAATTACACTAAAATACTGGTATGGAAGTAGAAGATGGAGGAAGGCCCTGCATTCGTGCCATCTCCAGGAGCCATGGGCTCCTGACAGAGAAGGCCTTGCTCCCACCCTTTCACCGGAGCTGGCTCAAGCTGCGTGGATTTGGAAGAGCCCTAGGCGCCCTGTGCACTCATCTACCATGCAACACACTGCTGAGTCCTACTTGTAGCGCACAAAGCTCCTGGGTACCACGTTCCTCTTCTTGGAGGGCTCCTACGCCCACGCTGCTGACCTCATCCTTCCTTTCTATGCTCCGTCTTTCAGACACTATTTTGAGTGGAACTTAAGGTTTTCAAGAACAAAACTTCTCCTACCTACAAGTTTTGTTTTTTAAGATCGCATTCTATTTTTTCCCTTGAAAACTGAAACCCATTTGAGATTTCTGCTGTTACAGTCCTTGCAATTGGCGGCTTCCTTTTCTCTGCTCGTTCTCAGGGCCTAGAAGTGATTAAGGCACAGGTCTCTTGACTGTCATCATCATTTTTCCATTCCACTGAGTATTTAACTACTCTTACTTTGAGTTCCCTGACTCTACTTTGGAGCAGACACAGATTCTAATCCTCTCTAACCAGCGCCGTCTTGTCCTTCTGTCTGACGCCACTGACACCCTGCACTTGGGTGGTTGCAACACGGTCTAAGTGCTTCTGGTACTTCAGCTCTTGCCCTCCTTTGGCTTATTCTTCATAGAGCAGACAGACCTTTCCTTTGGAGCTGAAGCCTGACCACATTGTCCCACAGTTCCAGGCCATCTCGGAGCTGCCTGTCCCACAGAGAGGCCCTGACATCCCCCCCATGGGTGCCCTGTTCCTGTCAGTGTGAGCTCGACTGCCGCTGTGCAGCCTGCTTACCCCCCCGCCCATGCCTAATGTTTCTCTGCTGTACCCAGAACTTGCCAAGAGCACCAGGCTCGTAGTCTTGAAAGAGCTCTTTTCTCCTTCTTGAAAGTTCTTTTGCCGGGCTTCCTCTCCTCTTTGCCTTCTTCGCATTTCTATTTAGATGTCAAGGAATAGCAGAGATTTTCCTTGACTACTTCATGTAGAGTAGTAATTGTCTATCCCATCTTTCCCAACCTTCCTCTTGTTTTATTTTTCTTCAAAGCATTTGTTGCCACTTCATATATTAAACCATTTTTTCCCTCTTTCCCACCTTGATTGAAAGTTCTTGTAGAGCTCAGACTTCGTTTCACTGTTGTTTTGTCTTCTTCACCTAAAATAATTTCAGTGATTCAGTGGACTGACTTTCATGTTTTGTTGAATGCATAGTTATATCATTTCACCAGTTTTTTTCTTTTTCTTAGTTAGAATAGGATGGTGTCTTCATTTCAGTCACTATATGTACCTTATCTTGAAAATAAGGACTATTTATGATAACCAGTAGTAGAAATGACAGACAAAGGGAAGAGAATTTGGGATAACAGCATCATACCATGGAAATGAAGGCTTCTTTGGAATCTCGTGTGTAAATCAAGAAAAATATATCACATCAGCCTCTTTGTTATAGCTTACAGTCACAAGTGGAAGTGATCTGAAGTACATTAAGATGTGGAAGAAACCAGATAAACTTGTCCAAACTCAAAGACCTGACTGGTCAGGTAGAGCTGAATTTTAAACTTACCTCTATGTAGATTTCATTCATTCAGCAGTGATTGTTTAGTATGTGTGTGTTGAGTGTAAAAGAGAGACACTGGTCTTCTCTATGTATCTTACA
>PVKA01002162.1:0-46598 GCA_004027165.1 Ctenomys sociabilis
GTTGTAATTTATACTCATTCAAAGGCATAAATAAGAGAAAGAAGGGTGAAATAAAGCAATTGTATTTTAATCGACTGATAGATAATTTGCTGAGGCTTTTAGGAATATAATGTTCAGAAGAGCTTTAATACGTATAATACTTTAAAATATTCATGGCAGTTTTTAAACCCAGAGTCAAACTCCTATAGGGTAATTTTGCTTTAAAAAAAAGAAAAAAGCAAGACACACCTCCTGTCTTGCTGGTTAATCACAGAACTGCTGTTGGACATGGAAACGGTCCCTGTGACCACGACTGTCACCCGGCTCAACAGCTACTCCAGGGCCACCAGAGGTACGGGCCTGACAGCAGCACCGTGCCCAGGATGCAGACCATGCGGCTCTCACCGAGGGGAGGATGCGCTGATGAATTAGCAATCAGACAGTGACTGTCATCGGTAATAACTTCTTATTATGTCAAGGAATTTACATGCGGATCAATGCGAGCAATGTGCTCTTGCTTATCCCCACCATAAATCACTATCGATCGGCACACCGATTCCTCCACATAATTAGGAGCTATAGACAGCCTTGCAATATTATCTTAAATACTGTGTCACTACCTCCCTATACAGCCAGAGCTCCAGAAAGCCCCCACGCTGCCGCCCTCACCATCTCGAGTGCTTCCGCACTTACTTGGGGTGGGGAAGCCAGGGGACATAAGTGCATAAAACGTCCCGGTGTGTAAAGCCTACCTGCGAGATTCCCTGCATCTTATTAGAGATTTAAAAATGGGAATTCCTCCATATCCATATTGAATTCCTGTGCGCAAATGCAAAAGTTGGCAACACGCTGCTCTTAATCTGATTTATGCACCAATTTATTTTATACATTAGGCGCACTGTATGCAGGCTGACTGATGCATAAAAATTTCATGCAGAAGAGGACTCACTCCCATCCAACTGCCTTTCAGTTATTATTACCTCTTGTGGTTCGCATCCTACAGTGTGCAGGACAAATGACTCTACCCACCAAATGCATTCTGCCCACTATACAAACATTCTGATCTGTTTCTATTTCCCCTCAGCTCTAACTCTGGAGAGCTAAAAACACTGCATCTTAACTTTCTGAGATCCTTTAATGTTACAAAACACCCACTTAGGCAGAGAGCATCTCTCTGTGTCCTCTGTTTAACTGCGCATTATAAACACACAAATATGCAGGCAGAGCTGAGCAAACAGACTCAGGGGTTCACATCCCCGCTACATGCATGGGTGTCTTGGGCTAATTCTGTTGCTGCTGTGGTTGTGAAGGATTTGTTCCTCCACATCTCACAACCCCTCTGCATTCTGCATTACTTTTCTAATTATCTTCCCAGGAATATGGCCTCCTGAATATTATTAACAGCAAAAACCCAAACAAATTTTTAAAAAAGCTTTTGGGGAAGGTTTTTAGTTAGGGAAAAAACAGCTAGAAAAAGCATCTTTCTGTACTTTCCTTTTATTAGAGGTCTCCTTTCATCCAAGAAATATGGGGCCTGAAATAAATTGTACCATCCTGCTTTTTTTTATTCAAATCCTTGCCAGAGCTAGGCAGTATGCTAATGAAAACAGGTTGATAAATGACTCCCTGATATTTTCCAGACATTTTTCTCTCAGAAGTGCTCTAAACTGATGTAGCTCAAAGAGAATAAGGCGCATTAAGTCATTATATCAATTTTTGTTACCCAGATACTTCAGTCCCAGTTAAGCGCTGACAGCCAATATAAAACAAGGCAAGGGCATCATACGACTCCATCGATCAAATCTTGTCGTAGATAGATTGCCTATTACACAAATAGAACTAGCGGATTCAGTTTGTAGTTTTATGCTCTCCAATTAAAGGATAACAGGGTACTTTCCCATAAATCTGCTAATTGCAACCGAATTAATTTAACAAATTTCTCGAAGCACAGAAGAAAAAGCGATTGGTTAAGCTAATGTAAACTAGCACAGGTTGTCACAAAGAGGCTCCCATAACATCCCTTAGCTCTACCTTGATTGGGCAAGGTGTCACAAGTATTTAGCTACAGTGTGTTTCTCCGGCAACAGACAGCTGACAAGCATAAAACACTGCACAAATAGGAGATAATTTATTTGTGGTACTTTTTCTCTCCCTCACTCCCCACTGCCCCCACTTGAAGGATGAAATAACTCCCTCTTTGCATCTAATTAGTGTTTCTCCCCAAGCGAAGCTCTTGTTCTGAATCAGAATTCCAGCAGCCAGAGCACTGTGTCACAGAAAGGAGACCTTGTGACCAGTTCAGACAGCAGGGGCTGTGGACTAAAGGGAGAAGGGCCGCCGGAGACACTGCAAAGGTGGGTGAGGCTCTGTCCTCCTCAGCAGAGCAGGGTGGATGCAGTATGGGGCACCCATGCTCACAACTTCAAATGCCCAGACAGGCATAGCCTGCATACCAGAATCAAAGCAGGCACTCCCAGACATAAAATAACTACTGCAACTTGATCTGTATATGCTGTCTACACATGCTAAAATACTCCCACTGTACCCCATCAGTATGTATAATTATTATAGGTTAATAAAATGTTTAAAACAATATAGGTGAGAGTTTGTAATTTAAGATGCAATAATAATGTAGCACAGAATTCCCTAACTGTTGTACCAAGTATCTTGAAGCCTCATGGATGTCACTAGAGGTGGCATCTGGGGGACACTCCTCAGCCACATGTCTGCGTGCCACGGCCAGGGGCCCATGGCAGCCTCAGGAAGCGAAGTGTGGGGACACAGCCCTGAGCAGGGCAGGAGGAAGTGCTCTGCAGAGGGGGAGCACAGTTTCCAGGTTCAGGGGCGGACTGACAAAATTTTAAATATACTGTGCCCATCCCTTGGGCCTGGCTTTTTGAAATATTTATTTATTTTTGTATTTAGTACAGGGTCTACAGGGTATCACTACATAGACTGAACTCATAGCGATTTCTCCTGTTTTTCAGCCTCCAAGTGCTGGGATTACTGGCGGCACCACCATGCCCAGGCTTAGTCATAGTCTCAGCATGTCCCCGGGGGCGGGGCTGGCACGGCACGCCCAGGACCCAATCCCTGGCTCCCTCATCGCCTAAGCAGGCACTTTAGTCAGCTGAGCTATCAGGCTGGCCCTGGCCTGGCCTTTTTTTTTTTTTTAATAAAAGTTTGCAAAACAAAATTGCTCCAACCAGACCTGGCAAGCACCACTCAGTCACTACTGCAAGGGACAGATTTCAGCTCCAGAGAGGATAATGGAGCCTGTGGGTGGCATGGGAGAAGAAGTGATGGCACCCAAGGATCCAGCAGTAAATCGAGCCCACAGTGCAAGCAGGACCGGCCTCATCTTAGGGTATCCAGCTCCAATCAAAGTCCAGCATTTCCAATACCTCTCTCCTCTTGTGATCATAGCTTAAAACTCCTTTGATGAGAGCACCGATTCCTTTTAACCAGGAAGAAATATTCAGGCTAGCCCCCGTTTCCCAAAGCACATTTCTAAGAATTCTGTTTATCCTCGCGTGCCTCTGCTGATAAAATCAAGCTCTGCCAAGTTACTCCAACTTAGCGGTAAGCAATGTGAGGACAAGAACTGCACACTGAGCCCAGTGGGCTCAGGGCAGTGGGCCCAAAGCAAGCTGCCTCTGTGCGTGTGATAAACACAACTTTCTAACTGACTGAGTCATTGGGCTAAGCAGCAGCAGGGGTCTGCAGAGGGAGACAGGGTACTGGTGGAGTCCAAGAAGGAAAATGTCAGCTGTCAGCTCCTGCGCTGTGTTAGTTTGCCACTCGGTCAGTACCTCAGTGGGGGCAGGTGGGAAGATCAGGCACGCGACAAAGGTAACGGGCAGAGCAAAGCATATTCATGTAGAAATGCTGTATTCAAGTCAGGAAAGCTGGGTCACAGTTCCAGATTTGCCACCGTTTGCACAATGCTAGGGATAGCGCCCATGTCCTCAAAAGGAAGAGACTGGTGACAAACATTAGATCTCGCAATAAGACCTAATGAAGGCTAGAAAAGGTAGCTAGGATTTTTTAAACTGCAGCAGCATATGGAATCCATTTCCAGGGTTGCTTCCAGAGATGTTTTAATAGAAGACAGAAGAGAATGTATCAGAGTACACCACAGATATAAGGGTATTATTTGGGGATACTTCTTATTTAGGCATATAAATATCTGTGTGCATACAGCTTTGGAAAATACGTTCCAGTCAAAGTCAAAAACATTTCTAAAAACCTGAAAGCCTCCAAGCATGGGATGGAATGTTCTCTGGGCCCTCACCACGTGTCCACACAGGCAGCACATGCCCATAAGGTGGCAGAGCAGGGCTCTGAGGCCGCAGAGGAACCAGGACAGAAGCCGCCTGCCCAGGAGAGCCTGTCAGTCATTTCTGATGCAAACAAGACAGGAGTGATGCCTCTGGACAGATGGCATGCTGTCTTGGTCCAGACAGGGCACACAGGTGAGGACGGGGATCTCGGAAGCATGCGCACCTGCAGGCCAAGGAGAGAGACAGCATCAGCAAAGCCAGCACCTCCGGCGAGCTGCAGACCCATGCAGAGTGCCACACATCACTCATGGGCACGCAGACTCAACAGCAGGGACTCATGGACCTCCTGCCCCCGCCCAAAGAAGCCACTAGATGAAGCAAAACCCACCAGCAACCCACAACCTCTTTGTTCCTCAGTTATGCTGAGACTATTACTAGACAATTAAGTTTACCATCTTCCCCTGGAAGGAGCATCTAAAAGTCAGAACTGATTTCATATTTTCAACATGTAGACGGAGTCTATATTTCTGAAAGAAAGTATTTTCCTTTAAAGATCTTTTATTTTAGCAGATCTTCTACATGAAGTTGGCTTATGGACCTTGGTTTATCCATAGTGTAGAGAATATGGTACTATGAAAATAAATAATAAAAGAGCCATTAATGAGGCAGTAAATACAAGCATCCAGGAATTTCTGGCTAAACAGCCAACAAATGTTTGTTGAGCACCTTCTATGTGCTGGGCATGAGACAATAAAATTAAGGTGGGCAGAGCAGACAAACTCCCAGCACTCAAGAGCTTACAGTCTGGCTGGGTAGGGAGCTGCTAAATAAGTCATTTAATAAGCAAGTGCCACAGAAGAAAATTAAAATAGTAAGTAAGAGGCTCTTACTCACTTTGGGGGTTACGGAAGGCTCCTGCAAGAAAGTGAGAACTAGAAGACAGACAGAAGAAAGCCAGAGTGCAGAGAGTCCAGAAAGAGAACTCCAAGTGGCTTCCATCCTCTGCTCCCACCACACCCCTTCTATAGCCACCTCCACCTCTCACACCATCCCATCTCCATGGGTGTCTCTTTTTGAACTCCCACAGACAAGTGGAGTGCCCTCATCACCTCCCCTCTACTCCCAGGGCTCTCCATCTTCCCTGACCACCAGGCCCTCCTCATGCTTCTTGGTCCTTTTTCCCCCTGTCCATGTTTATGTTCAAATCCATCTCTCCCCTTGAACACACTGTTTCATCACTCCACACTTCAGAATCCTCATCGGTAAGACAGAGGTGATAACAACGGGCCCTACTCTTACATTTGGTATAAGGACTGAGATACGTGTGAGGTCCTTATACCTAGTCACAGTAAGCAAACAACAGATGTTGCTACCACTGGACAGCAACTACTTGCTACTCATTACCTCACTGTTTATTCTGCATTCCATACGTTCACACAAGAGCTAGGTCCCACTGCCCTTCTCCTGCGGAGCCATCTTGGCTTCCTTTAGTCAACAGGCCCACTGCATATACACTGTATGCACTTCTATCACAGCCGCTGTGACATGAGGCTCAAACTCTCTGTGGGTCTCTTCATCCCCTTAACATCAGAGACCACATCTGATTTCTCTCACTGCTCCAGTGGCTGGAGATCAACGAGCTGTCAATGAACACATTTGAAGCTGGGTGAATGAACTGGCAATGTTTGGACAGCGGGGTGGGGCCCCCTGAAAAACTCATCTTGGCCTCTCTTTCTCTAGAGGAACCACTCAAGGATGAAGCAAAGGGGATGATCCCTTCCCAGCCTTCACTTGTCCTCTGGACCATGTTCGCCACCTACAAACGGATGCCTTGGGGAGTAAGCCTGTCCCTAAAGCCAGGGGAAACTTCTTAAGTTTCATATCCTCAAGGAAAACAAATCTCTTTCCCCAAAACACCTCTAAATGGAGCAAGGCACATGGCCCAGACGCCTGCAAGCATCTTTCTATTTTTTGGTGTCATTATGTGTATAGTAACAATCCCAGCAGCGGCAGCTTGCTCTCTGGCAAAAATCAGTATTCCCATTATCTGAACTCAAAAAGACTATAAAATTAAATTTAAGTGACTCACTTAACCACCAGAAGGAGAAAAGATCCAATTTGAACACTGAAAAGAGAAAAAGAAATAATTGCTTCTGTTTGGTAGGAGTTTATTATGTAAATAAGCAGAGGGCATGTTACGAAATACAGATGCCTGACCACATTTGCACGGTAATAAGGAACAAATCAGGAAAAAGCAAAAAACATTTGCTCTTTGGCGGGATCTGAGATAGCAACTCAGCTCCAATTAGCAGCCTGAGCCCCTTGCCCCAAGCCCTGATATGTGTGCTCAGGGCAGGGATCCACTGTCTTCCAAATAATTTTCCTTTGGTAAACCCTTCCCTTGCACCTCAACATTGCAGGATCTAAAGCCCTTAGAAAATGTTCCTTCTCAAACTAAAGGAGTTTGTAATGTCATAAGAATAGAAAAGGTCATGTTAGACCAGCCCGAAGACTTATGGCAGGCTGGAATGCAGCTTGCCATAAGCCACTGCCTCTTCATACTGCTTCATGGGCAAAAATACTGCATTGGATGGCTGCAGGGGACCCCGAGCTACTGCTGCTTTTTTGCATTTTTGTAAGACTTAGAAATGTTTGGCTAAAAGCTTCACTACTGTTGGCCATTTCCCTCAGGAAAATCTAGTCAAGAGCTAGGGTCCCTCTAAAGTGATCATAAGATAAAATTCACTTTGATGAATATGATTGAAAAAAGAAGAGCACAGAGGTGAAAGACAGAACAACACCTATCATGTATCTAGGTATTTTGGCTCATCCCAAGCCATAGATTCCACTGATTTCAAACCCATTTTAAATTTTGACCTATCTCAATCCCTCAATCCTTCCAGTCTCCCCGAGGAGATCCCATAGTCCATCATGTGAATCTATTTTATTATTCCTGTCACTGGCTAATATACTTTGGGGAGAGAAGGATACATTGATAATCCCCCATGCTGCCTTCTAGTCTTTTTTTCCTAAGTTATCTTTACTTAACAAAATCCTTGAGCCAACTGGAATGACAAGAATTCTTTTATTGGAGCACAGAGCTAATTTTCGAAGATCTTCCTAGGGTCTCCTTTAAAAAAAAAAAATCTGTGCATATATATACCCACAGAAAGAATCAGATCCATAAAATCCTCTGAGCTTTGGATTGCAGGGTTGGGACAGAATATTCCAGAATCACAATGAATTTCCTGCATGCCAGGGACCCAGAAGACTTCATGGTGAAGGATGGAGCCATAAGCACTCTGTAAGCCCCAAGCTCTGCACCCTGTTTAGCAGACCCTTTCTGCGTATCACAGACCACTATGATAATAAACTCCAGAAAGACAGAGGCTCTCCTTAGCCAGCTTCCATGTAGGTTAGAGGAAAAGAAATAACACCGTCCAGAAACCATGCCTGACACCGAAAAACAGTGCAGGACATTTTATTCTCCATTAATTTGGATATACGGTATTTCTCTATGATTACTGCAGCACGCAATGTTCTTATAAGGTTATGAACTGGTTTTGCATCGTTCCATTGCTAGAATTTAATACTGCACTAAGTGTGATATATCTCAGCCATGATTAATCCTGCCCAGTTCTGCAGCAAGTTTCTATAAAAACCAACTTGAAATACAGGACTCTTAAAGCCCTTGCCAAATCTGCGAGATGTGATATTAACAGGGCTCCCGTCCAGGCGAGCATGTCTAACTTACAGAGACGATCTACATGTTTCCCTTTGTGCTCTGCAAGCAGCCATTTATTCTCTCCTGAAAGCCCAGGAAAGTCGGCGAGTGCGGCCTTGGCCTGGTTTACAACAGCATTATTAATATTGCTCAACAACAAAGTAAAATTACAGATAAAATCTGAATAGGCCCATTATTGTTTTTAGAGGGAGCTAAACAAGCTGTATAATTTGTTTGGGCCTGTGGAAAGCTGAGCCTAGCACGACAGAGAGGAAATGCACACCGTCGCCAGCTAACCACTGGGGCTCAGCGATGTGTAAATCCCCACCTCAAGCGCCATGAATTAAAGCAGATGAAAGTTTTAAAATGTCAGGCAAGTCCCTGGGGATGGATATGCTTTATGTTTTTTATACAGTGAACATTAATTTCAAATGGAAAGGGAAAGCAGCCCTCTATCTGCAGCCATTTGCTCCATTTTTTTCTTAAATTCCATGTGTCCACTTTTTACACACTGGTCTCTGGGGAATTGATGCTGCGCTGAGTCAAATAGTCAGGCTCAAGGTAAGCAGAAGGTTCTGGTGCAGGTGCAAATAAAAATTCCCCTACTCCTCCTGAGAAACAGTCCTGAGATAGCACGTTGGAGCCGCAATTCTACCAGAGACTTCTACCTTTTCTAGGGCTCTGACTTATGGAAATCCTAGCTTCATTCACTATCCTTCTTGATGGGTTATCAGATCAATCAAATATTAATGACATAGAGTATCTGCGCATACATACACATAGCTACAAACATGCTTCAATATGTGTATATACTAGAATATATAGTATCTCTCTATATATGCTATATATATGATATATACACTACGTAGTACCTGTAAACACACCAGCATGCATGCATGTTCATATATATTTTATAACAGACAGTACCAAAACATACATGTATACATGTATGTGTGCATACTACACAACATATAGCATCTAGTATATTGTGTGCCTGTACATGTACATATATGCATATATTTTTGTGTCATACCAGCACATATGAGCTCACACAGATGTTTTAGGTTTTACTTTAACTTCTTAACAGCTTCCCTACTCATACCTCCACTTTAACTTCTACAATGCATACCTGGTTTTATTTAACTGTTCTACAAAGAAAAGATTGTCTTTCATTATTCATTCATGAATTACTTGTCCATTCATTCATCCATTCATTCACTATGCACTTATGGTCCAATATGTGCTGGATTCTTTGCAATGCAAGAGAAAGCAGGATGCTAACTTTACCCTCAAGTATTCACAGTTTAGAGTGGTTCTTGCTTGTGCCATTCAGAAGTCTTCTCTCCTCATTTAGGTCAAGATATCTGCTCAATTCCAAGCAGACTTGGCTTCACTGGTCTACTGGAAGACAGATAACTCACCTAAACATTCTGTCCAAGAGTTACATGACCAGGAAGCCCATGACAATTTGGACTATTGCTCAGCAATGGCCACTGTGGGGAGAGACTTGCCCAGGCCCATGAAACCGGGGACCACGGTGCAAGCAGAGACCTTAAGCGAGCTTGTGCTCTATCTTGGCATTCACATTCCACTGACCTACCAATCCCAGGTAGCTTTCATCCCTTCACCTGGGCCCTAAAAACAAACAGAGCAAACCAGAAGACTACATGTAGCCCGAGGTGAAGGCCAGCTATGCCCCATACCCCAGAGCAGGGCCAGCCAGCCTGGGTCAGCCAAGCCACAGTCAACTCACAGGTCCTGAGCAGGAAAACAAATACGATGGTTCCTAGGTAGCATCTCTGTGGAAAGAGCTGACCATTTCAAGATGTACGTAGAAAACAACTGTCCCATCAAAAGCAATTTGGCACAACTGAACTGCTGAAGCATTACAACGAGATTATGGTAGAAAGCTTGGCTTTCATAGTCAAATCAATCATTCTCTCTCAGCTCCTCTGTGTTGGCTTCAACTCTTTCTGGGTTGAAGAAAATTAACACAAAATAAGTTGATCCTGATGAGTATGATCCAAATCAATACTTAAATGTTAATTGGGCCCCTGAGCCTAAGGTAAAATGACTTCAAACCAACAGAAGGTTGCTAAAGCTCTCCTTCATGCAGCGCCACCTATGATAAATCCATAGTGATCTGAAAGTTCCCATTTCATTGACAACATGGTTAACATGCTAAAAAGATAGGAACTTTCTCTTCATGAAATGTTTTTTCCGTGTGCACCAGCAGATTCAACAAAGCCTGCAGAACATATCCAAATGTGTGATTAAGTCCCACCCAAATAAGGGAAAAAGCAGTCCATGATAAAGATTTATTTTAAACATTAAGTTTATTATCTTCCCATCCTACTTACTTTTCTTGCTCGTGGTGGTATATGGAATTACTGAATATTTTCTTTTATTGCCTATTTCATTCTAGGTAACATTATTATCTAGCAAAGAAAAAGTCATTCAACATTGTTAGTAAGTATATACGACACTTAAGGAGGTTTGAGATGTGGTACAGTAGATAGGAAGAGAAATATTTTTAAAAAGCAAAAGAACATTGCAAGGTCCCTGCACTCAAAAAATTTTCAGTCTGTTATTACATATAAATAGATAGCTAATAATACCCATATAAAGTAAGCAATATAAACATTTTCTGGTTGTTGGCCCCTCCTTTTTATCAATCCTTCTCTTCCCTCTTTGTAACACTTCCCGCTAGTTCCCAAGATTTAGTTCATATTCAATTTGCTCCACTCTTCTGTCTCACAAGGGAGCCCAATTTGATAAATCCTATCATTAGAGTCCTCTGCAATTGGCCACAGTAACCAGTTCAAGGGCAGAATATGAGCCCACTTAGACCCATCAGGCCACTGAGACTCACTCGGGGGATACTGCCTAAGCCCTTCAGGAGCTGAGCTTCCACACTCTTGTTCTACCTCAACCGGGACACACATCATCTTCACAACTGTGGACAGCCACATGGGATGAAGCAAGTCCTCCAAGCAGGGGACTCTTCACCAAGGAAGAATTGCTGAGAACCAGAGCGCTGGACACAGACCTAGTGAGATGCACTGCGACTCAGGTATGCTGTATTTAAGGCTGTTGATATCACAAAAGCCAACATTGACCCTTTTCTCTTTGTAATAGTGTGAGGGTTTTGTTTGGTTTGCTTTTCCTACAGCTTGCAACTAAAAACATGCAAATTACAGAAACAGCTACAGCACACCAAAGACAGAGAGACATACATCATTATGGACTAAGAAAATCTGAACAGAATCTATGCTATAAGTGAGATGTCTCCTGAGCTTAAAAAAAAAAAAAAAAAAAAAAAAAAAAAGATAAACTTTAAATTAATGAGAGCGAAGTGGTAGCAGAGTATGAGAATTTTAAAAAGCAGAACGAGTGACCTAGAGGATGCCATCAGAATGGCAGTATGTGATCTTGATGGTGCTTATGACAATCTGTTAATGACAGACCACGGCCCATGTTCATCATTTCATGGAAAATGCCACACATGTCACTGTCTCACCAAATCCTCGCAAATACCCTGAGAAATGGGAGGCCTAGACAGCCTCTGTGACTTACATGATGTCACAAAGCATTGTTTTAGTTTCACTCTGATCTGGAGATCTGCCGCTTGCAAGCTGTGTGAGTCATTTTTCACAAGTTACGTCAACCTCCAGGAGCTTCTGTTCCTTCAAGTCAGGCATCATAATCGCGCCTGCCCCATGAGTAAAATGAGACAAAGCATGGAAGGGCTTACCTTAATGCCTACCACTGTGGGTAAGATGAACTAGTCGTTACTTTGGTACCAACAGAAGAAAGGAAAGAGTTAAGACTCACAGCCACAGGAGTAGGGGCTCAGGCCCTGTGTGTAGAAGTCACAAAGTGGAAGCTTTGGGTTTAACATAAGAAAGAGGCATCAAGCATTTCCTTCTTTCTAGAAACCCAGTATTTGGCTTCAGGAGGACTGAGCCTCCAACGTTTGCAGTCAGAGACTCTCTGCTTGAGGATGGCATGGCAGAGATGGAGCCCTGGAGGTGACAGGGATGTAGCCACCAGTGAGACACGCCAGCCCTCTGGGATGCCACTGCCCTGTTCCATGGCCAGTGAACCCAAAAACAAACAGCTACCAGGCCCTCTCCTCACACCCTTCCAATCCTTGGCTCTTAACAACACTGAAGATCTCTTATGAACGTTCAAGGAATGCAAGAAAAATCTGACTGGACTCACCATATCCGCATTATCCTCCAATACCGCAAAAAGCTAATTTCAGCTGTCACTTACTGGAAGTAAAATGACAAATATCTGTAATATCTGTCAGGTTATGAATGCTTTTGAAAGACTTATGCAGCTGTCAACATTTTGATGACTTTAACAAGACAAAAGTAAACGTAGGAGAGGAAACTGCATGTCTGTGCAGTACTCCATTGCCAAACTTCTCTACTACTTCTATTAATAAAAAAAAATCAAATTACCTCCATAAAAGGTGCAAGCAAGAGAAAACCAACAGAAGAGAAGCTGTTAACCATCTCACCAATTCTATAGGCAAGACCATTGCAATTAGCCCCAACATCCCAGTAGAAGGCAACTATTTTTCCCCCCTAGGGAAGGGTCTACAGGGTGTCAGGGTCTCACTACTTGATTAGACTCATAGTGATCCACCTGTTTACAGCCTCCCAAGAGCTGGGATTGCAGGCACATGCCACCACACCAGTCTCAATCCCTGTTGTAGTGCACCCCAGGGGCAGGGCTAGCACAGCAGAAAGCAACTATTTCCACTGAGGGATGAGAAGTCATCACTAACTTTCTCCCCACCATGATGGTATAAGAATAAATGTCTAAAATTCCCATTTAGAAAAAGTTAAGCAATCTGTCTGAGATGTCCTTGTCTTATGTTAAAAGATAAAATAGGGCTGGGGAGATAGCTCAGTAGATTAAGTGCTTACCTGGCAAGCAAAAGTCCTGAGTTCAATCCCCAGTACCACAAAAAAAAAGATAAAATATAAGTAGGTGACATCCCATTTCAACTGCAATAGTACTAGATAATATCTATTATCTTGGCATAATTATTAATAAAGTATGTTATTTTGGATAATAAATTATTATGAGACATGGATATATTTACATTTATATGTGTGCAAGTATGCATGTGTGTATGTGCACTAAGTGTGATCTGACACACACAAGGTCCTGCAGAAAGAAAAAAAATTAAAAACCCTGACAAAAAAGGGCTGGAGAGATGGCTCAGTAGAATAAGCACTTCCCTGGCCAGCGCACAGGCCTGAGTTCAATCCCCAGTTCTAAAGAAAAACCCTCACATGGTCCTGCAAATGTATATGTGCACATGTATGTATCTCTTTTCTTCCATTTCTAAATGCATCTTATTTGTGACTGTTTAAAGACACAAAAACTGTATCTTTTAACACAGATTTCCAGTTACATGACACTGAGCTTTTACCATCAAATTAAGACTACCTAATTAGGCAAAAGTAACCTTATCCTCCCTTTACATTTTTAATCTATCTTTATTACACATAAACTGAAAGTTAACCAACAGAATGACTTCTCTAGGAACAGCGATGAGTGGTCCAAATTTTGGTTTAGAAGAAAGATTTACTTAACTCAGTAGGTTGAGAGCCTCAGCACAAGATTCTACTCCAAAATCCACACTGTTAATCATTAAGTGATATCTAGTCTTCCAATATTTCTGCCTCCTCTCCAATAGGAGAGAAACACAAAATCAAACATAATAAATAGGAACATTCTGTATGAATGTGGAGTTTCCCTGGAGGACTTGAGTGGGGTTTTTCTGTTTTGTTTTGGTTTGGGTTGGGTTTTTACTTTTTTTTTTCTGTTGCATTCAGAGAAAAAGGTTAGCATTGTTGTCCTCAGATCTCATGTTTACTCCATTCGAAGGATGGTACACATTGGGGATTCTATGATGGTGACTTTTTTAAACAACCTGACTTTTAAACTTTAACTCATTTCTATGGATGCCTTGTGACCTGAGGTATCTGTGACTACATTTTTTAAAAACTTGTGGAAAATTCTCTCTCAAAATACTTTCAGATTCAGAAAATGAAGCCAGCTGGGCATTGTGACAGCTGGCGGGTGTCACTCCTGAAGGATATCTCCAAACCAACAATATCTCAGCCTCTTCTTGGTCTATAAATTAAGTCATTAACAAATATACACAGTTTGGGGAAGAAAGAAATGTTCTGCAACAAATCAAACTCCATGTAGCATACGGTACTGGCACAACTCCCATGAAAATAAATAAGTTCTGTGACAAGCCAACTTCTTTTCTCCAATGCATTCCAGAGATAGCATACGCTTTTTGAGGCTCCTCATAAATCTGAGAAAATTAAAAGTTAATATGGCATGGAATTTTTATTAGCGGCTCCAATGCAATAAATATTCAGATATTAGTAATGGTAGAGCTGGTGTTACCAACAAGAGCACAAATACCTGAAGGTTCTCCTAGCTTGAGCTTTCTAGAATAATAACAGATGAACATTCAGAAGCAAGGTGGGAACAAAGGTGACAGGTTTGAGTGTCACTAGTCACATTTTCCTTACATGCTTGGAGATACGTTCATCTATTTTTGAAGTCACTCTTTGGTTGTAAAATGATAAAGACAGAACCATAAAAAAAATCTTTCTTTTGAAGAATTAACCTAAGGAAGGTGTCATTCAAAAGAAACTGGGAGAGAAGCTAGTGTGGGTCACCAAGGCCACCAGAGGTATGGCCATTCACAGCAAAGGTCGTCATGAGCCTCTGGCAGAAGACGCACCTTCGGAAGAAATAAGAAACCCGTAAGCAGTCCCAGAAGAAATACTGCCTCTGAAATGGGAAGTGACAAGGAGCTGATGGGATCCACCCAGGTGCAAACAGAGAGACACAGTTCACAGTTAAAAGCTAGTCCGCCGGGAATGGTACTTTCAGATGGGACTGGAGATGACGACAATGTCAAGAAATACCAGAACTGGGAAAAAAAAAAACTTGTAGGGATCATTTTCTCCAAATGTCATTTAGGAGAAGAAATCTGTCCAACAACATCCCACCCCATGTCTGTTCAGACATGGTGAAGTCCTGGCTACAGAAGAGGAGGGTCGTATAAAAGGCTAAGTCACTCGCTCTCTGGTAAGAAAGCCCCTGCTCAAGCCAAGAGCTGAGTGGGGCCTGCAGGCACAGAGCAAGAAAACAGCGCGGTTTCAAGACGGAACACAGCTCAGCATGGAGGCAAAGTAGGAAAGCTGAGGTCCTTGTCTTAGAAAGGAAACAAGTGCTCAAGGGTTTCAGCCCTCTCCCCACCCCTCCAGAAAGTCAAAGACACCCACTAACCCTTCCACACCATTAAACACCAATGAGCACTGTAGAAGATTCTCTGACATTGGATACTGGGAACATTTTCACAGCCCTCCATCATTGTCTCACTCTACAATCCAATACGTAGACCCTAGTAAGCTACTGTGAACAGACCATGCACCAAGAATCAATGTTCTAAGCTACAGGGGGCAGAAGAAATGCTGAGCCTCACAGATTAGATCAGAGTTCAAACAGGCTCTAAGGATACAACCCCTCATTCCAAGGAGTCTCTTACAGAACAAAACAGCTCTGCCTACCCCTCAGAGAAACTGACATCTAGAACAAGTCTGTAAAAATCAGCTAGTACAATGGTTTTTCAAACTACCAAGCCCATCTAGTAGGTTGTGACCATCGTTTTTCTTGGAAGGGAATAGGTGTAATTGAAAGACAATGGGAAATACCAAGTTTCATTGTTGTAATAAAGCCCAAAACAAAAAAATACATAACTGAAAATTACAATTATGTGCTGGATTGCACTGTAAAAATTTATCTTTATATATGAGGGCTATAGTTAAGGGAAAAATAAGAATGAGATTCACAACCTAGAAAAGTAATTAGTAAAGATATCATTGAGATCCTATTCACACATTGCCTCTTCAAGCACCAAGTCTGAACCAGGTCTAAGGGAAATGTGTGGCAGTCATTTGTGTCAGGCATGTGCAGAGGTCATAAACTTTCTATGAATTTCAGAGCTCTCTGTGAAGGCCCCACTACTGACTAACAGGAAGAACACAAGACCCCATCAGCACTTTCCACCAGGATTGGAAACTCTGATCGTAACAGAGGCTGGCAACCATCCCAACTCTGTTTTATTCTTTCCAATTACATGAACAGAAAAAGGCTATTGCCAGACTTCCCTGTCTTTCTCTTAAAAAACAAACAGCATGTCACTGTTGTCATCCTCATGGTGAACCTCTGGTAAAAAGGACGATGCAAACCACGTATGGCAGATGTCAGTCTCAGCTATGACGGTACTTCGCACCCTCCCCCAGCTCCAAAGACCCCACACAGAAGCTGGACACCTGCACTCACATCTTTACTAGAGGTTTCAGACCTTCCCACATCTCACAGCTCAGCTGCTCAGCTGAGTAAAGAAGAAAAGCAAGAAGTCAAGCAAATCATGACTCACAAGACTCTCCTCACTCATCATGAAAGTGGCCTCATTCTGGTGGTAACCCCGACACGGGGAGTGCTTCAAAGTGAACAGGAAGGAACAATTATCTGAAGCTAGGGGTCTCTTTAAGGATAGCTTTATTCAAGACAGAAGGTTCAAACTGTAACATTCAATCACTGGGCGATGACACTTATTTAGATAGAGATAATATTCTCTCAGGAAAAAAAAAAAATGAAACAGGATGTTCTGTATATTTCTATATCTGAAGGAAGCTACAAGAACAAAACTGCATGAGATAGAAGAAGCTAGAGGTTTCAAACATGCTGTTTCCACCTTATCACTCTTATCTGTTATAAAAAAAAATACAAACAGCTGCAGTTAAAGATAAGGAAAGAGAAAGGTGTTATGTATGTTGCCCAGATGTTTCTAAAATCTGCTCCCTGTTCAACTTATCTCCTAAGAACTAAAGACATCTCTAATCTCTTCTAATGGCTTAATCAAATGAAATAAATGGCTTGGTAAAATATCTTCTTCAAAACTTATATATGTAGTTGCGCACGCACACACACACACACACACGTGCAGGAATATTTTTCAATGCTCATCCAAGGAAAAACTGGTGCCAGCATTGAAACATTACTTATAAATGTTCTGAAAGACTACAAGTTGGAAAACAAGAAAGCAAGAGGTTAAAATTATCTCTTGTTGTTTTCTTAATCACAAGTCTTTCCATTGCCTGCCATGTATGCTGTCGTTTCATTCGTTACTTCCAACATTCACTGCATTCCTACTATGTGTCAGGCAGGATAGTGGGAAAAGAGGGAAAAGGGATAAGTGGGAAAAGGATACAAACAGGAAGTCAGAACAGTTTGGGAGATGAAAGATGGAAGGTTGTAAAGAAAGTTGTATAAAGGGTGAAAAATGAAAATAAAGAGAGAATATTGACTATCTGTCCCATTGAGGTCCCAGCCCCTAGTCACATTCCCAGACACAGAGGTCACAGTATGGAGAAAAAAAAAATGCTACACCCAATTTGTTACCCTTTCACAAGACGGCTTCACATTTCTGCTCGGCCATTTATCATTCTTGAGCACAGAATTGAGAGTCAAAGGGTCCTCACTGAACACAGGCGCTTACATCCATGTGTTGCCCCAAGACTAGAGGCCACCAGAGAGCAGGGCCTGGGTCACACTGGGCCTCAGCACAGACCCAGCTCTGCCTGAGCACTGAACAAAGGCCTAATCATTCAATAGTTCGGATTTCCTGACTAATAACAGTCCACACATGCAGAAACAAGCGTATGTCCATTTTCTCATCTGAACAAGGAAGGCATTAATTCAGGTGACAATGTGGCCTTCCTGTGTTCATATTATACCAGCTGCTTACCAGCCAGACCAAGTGATTTTCAGATGTCCACTTCATCTACATTTTGGATGAAGGGGTCTGAGTGATACTTTATGCATCTGAGTGATTTTACCCTGAACAACCCCGGGGCCCATTTGTGAGGCTCCATGAAACATACTGTTGAAATAAAACTGATAATCCAGCAAACATACACCTTCTTTCATTTTCCTCCAAAAAATTCCTGCTAAGGAACTCTGCTGGCTCCACACCAAATACCATACACACTGGCTAGAAAGAAGCCCCAGATGGGATGGGCTGTACATTCTTCCTGAATCATTCAAATGATAACATCAATTAATTTCTTAAAAGCAATTACCATCTTTACAGGGCAATGGGGAAATAAAAAAAAAAAAAAAAAAAGCGAAGAGTTTATCTTCTCAAGTAGCCCCTGAACAAAACTGGAACCAATCAGGAATAAGCGGTAGAATGAAAAAAACCCAAGTAGACTTCCTGGATTGGAAGGAAACAAGAGGCCAGAGAAACACAACTAATATTTCCACAGAAAGGGAAGGTACCTGGAAGTTTTTGAGAAAATACCTTCCAAGTGGCCTTGCAGGCAAAGACAAGCAAAGAAGAAAGTAAGCTCCGAATCATGATTGTCACTTTTACACAAGCTCTCAAAAGAACCATCTTCCAGTAGCCAACATGGCCCCCTTTGCCTGGCTTGTCTCTGTGGGCCATCGAGCCTTCCTGGCTATTCTTCTCAGAACAAAAACATTCTCCACTCATGGCCACACAAGAAAATTATGGTCATCAAGCGAGGATACACTTCCTCTAAATCTGTTTCTTAGCCATGGGAAAACTTTCCAGTTTCTTGCAGGTTTTCCTCAGCATCACCTGAGGAAAGAGAGGTCACCTGATAGGAGTGAAGGGGCCTGTCCACAAAGGCCTTAATGAAACAGAGTAGGTTAGAAAGTTCCTTCATATGGAAAGGAAAACATTCAAGAAAGAACAAAGGTAGAAAGTCCCCCAAACTCACTTACTTCCTACACCTCCTTCCTGTCCAGGCAGTTGGGTGTATGGTCCCTCCTTGCGAAAGAAGAACAAGAGAGGGAAGAGGTACAAGACAGCCAAGCTTTCTTGCAGGTGGATTTCCCAAAGCCCAGCCCCACAGCTCTAAGGTGGCAAGGAGAGCTCAGGAAGAAGAGCTGGAATGTACTCCCAGAGTCTCAGATCTAGAAATACTATAAAACCCCATCTCCTGTGGCCCCAGAAGGAGAGTCTGGGGGGATGACATGGCCAAGCCGTACCTGTGAGATTTGTCCCCCTGTGTGTGTTGTGAAGAATGTTCCAAATCCAAGGAGTCTCTGTGGCACAGGAGAGGTCACATAAGGTTAGCCTGGGGTGGGGGTGGGGGTAACACATTATGAGGGGAAGGGAGAAAAAGACAGAGGGACCTAGAGTGTAGAGGTGTAAGGGCTCTGGGTTCCTGGTCCAGAGAGACTCCTCCAGGGAAAGGGGTGAGTTGCTCTCCTGCCTGCTGAGTCTGTTCTGTACCTCCTCATGATGCCAGCCTCACCTTCTGCCCCAAAAAGCCCTTGATTTGAACCCTGTCTCTTCTCTCCCTCTTCTTGCTTATCTTGCTCTTATTCCCCATGAACAAAAACAAGCCACAGTTAAGACAACAAGTAGAGAGAGCTAATGAGTTCTCAAGGTGCACCAAGCTGGAGAAGCCAGCACCTAAAGAAAGGGAGGCCTCCCTCAAAGGATACAGAGCCAGCCTGGAGAGAGAGCACCAGGCCTAGCAAGTACCTCTCTTCTCTTCATACGCAATGGACCCTTGCTTTCCTTCCATGCCTCATGATTTCTCTACAAGGTCTAGAAGGAAGCTTCATGCACAGTGAAGGAGGAACAAAGTTAATCATGTTGTCCTACTTACTTAAAAAATATATGCTGTTGGGGAAGGAGTGGAAGACAGGTCCTAAGAGTCTCTTCCCTGTCTTGCTCTGGCTTCACCAAACAGAGATTCTGCATACTTCAAAGTCACTTTAGAGCTTAAAAAGTAAACACGATTGCCAAGTTATTCACCTTTTCTCAGGAAGGAGATTCCATTTGCCTTCCTAAAGGTCATTTTTATTCATAATGTGGGAATAAGTGGCCAATGACAAAATAGGGACATTACTGATGAGGTTTTATAAAGAGGCCAATGTTGTTTCTGCTCTCACACCAACTCCACTTAACATCTAACAATGTTTCATTAGCTAACAAGGCACTTGCTTCCAATGAATGAAAACTATAATACAGCAGCAATATTTTAAAAAGTAATGAATGTAATTTTTGCTCTATTTTATGTTGCTATAAAAAAGGTCCTTAAGTGTACCTCTCCTCTGCTCCTCTTTCTTAACTACCATAATTTATGCAGATAAATGTTGGATGAATTGCATCAAGAACACTATTTGGATTGCTACCCATAAAAGTACTTAGCCATCATTTTCTCTTTCTTCTATTTATACATCTTTATATTTCAAAAATCAAGTTACCAATATTAAAAATGACAAATTGTCACCCAAATGTACTGAAGCATGGCATCAAATAATGAATTGTTAGTGTTTGAAGGTTAAAGCCAAGTTTAAGAGATAGAGATGCTTTTGTTATGCAGGACTCTGATCAGACTGCAGTTGAGTGAGGGAAGCTTACAAATGACAAAAACTGACACCCTCTAACACTATCAGCCTGCAGATTTAGTACAAAACTCTAAAGTTCTGTCAAGGGCAGATCAATGCTTGTGATAATTCACAAAATAATTTGGCTTCTGTAATAGGCATAACACTACATGACTTAGAAAGCAAGCCTTGGGGTGCACACACAGAAATCGGAGGTGGTGTGTGGTGATCCCAGCCTTCCCCGAGCCCCAGCCTATAATCTGCACAATGGAAAGGGTCAGGACAGGCTTCGTCAAGAAGACCCTTACAATCCCATTCCCTTAACCACTTCCGCAATAGTGCTTCCTCACAGGAGGAAAAGACCCGCTCTGTGGATCAACAGGGTTCTATCCCTCTTATGGCCAAGCACTGAGCCCCACTTCCAGCAGTGCACCACAGAGCAAATCTCTGCCCCTGGAAATAGGAATGGCACCGGTGCATAGGGGAAAGGACCTGGCATGTAGTACATGACTTTGTAGATGACTTATGGATGCTACATACTGGCCTAAAACAGCAGAGAGGCGAATGCTCAGAGATACCAACCTGCCACATCAAAATAAGCTACACGTTACTTAAGTGCTTATGTGCCTTAGACATTTACCCAGTGGTGCACTGCCACAACCATACAATGAGAAAGAAGAAATCTACTGAGTCTACTCCATGAGAGTAGGGAGCAGGGTGGCCAGCACATAGTGAATGCTTTATACATATTTAACAAATAGGTAAAGCAATTTCTAATCACCTTATTTTCAGGATCCTCCACATTCTTTATGATCACAAACTCTCTGCTAGACTACTTAAGAAAGCTGAGAGAAAATGCTTTGCTAAGTATGACAAGATCACTAGTTAAAGGTCATATTAATTTAAATGACATTTAGACCAGTAAGTCCTTGACTTCCGAATGGATTCTGCTTCAGATTCATTTGTAAATCCAACACAGTGAGTCTTACACACCTTTGACACAAACATACAATGTCTATTGCTTTGAGCTTCTTGGCAGGCCCCTCCGCACCACTGCTGCTGTTCCTCTTCCGGACATCCTGGGCCCTGACTGAGCACCGTGACAATGTCTAACAGACATGTGCGCTACTTTGGCGATTTGATCACAGGTACCAATGTCAGTAAGGAGAGGTCTGCTGGGATCTACAAAAGTTCAGAACTCAAACCTATTCTTGACAGGCACTAATTTATGAAAATTTTATACCTTTGGGGACCCAGTGAGATAGCTGGATGGTCTAAGCACTTGCCTGGCAAGCACAAGGACCCAGGTTCAATCCCTCGTCTGCATGCCATGCCAGCCCTGCACCACGCAGGCCACTGAAACCAGGCATGATAGCCCATGCCTATAATCTCAGCACTGGGGAGGCTGACACAGGAAGATCACTACAAGTCTTAGATGCACAGTGAAACCCTGTACTAAATAAATAAATAAACAAATGATAACTTTTTTAAAATTTTATACTTTTTATTTAAGAACCTATTCTATGTGAGACACTGGTCTGTGTGATTGGATGTGTCTGTAAAAGGTGAAAAAAAATAGTAGACAAAAATAAAAGCCTTGCCTTCAGAGTATTACAAGAACAGTGCCATAGGTTATCTGAAAATCCAAAGCCAGAACTCTTTAAGCACATACAGTTTGGGATTTGGGATTTTCAGATTAGGGCTCTCAGCTAGCAAAATGCATGCAAATATTCCAAAATCCAAAAACACTCAAATCTGAAACAGCTATAGTCCTACACATTTTGAGTAAAGGATACGCAACCTGAATAAGTCACTGGCACAGTTAGTGGACACCCCCTGGCTCCTCTGACTGCCAGCTGGTGTAGAGCGACAGACACGGAGCACCTGTATCTTGTACCTGCAGTCACACCAGGTCCTGATGTTAGGGATGTGGCACACCTGAGACCCGAGCACATCTTCCCCCACCCCAGCCGACCCCAGACCACCCCTGACAGATCCCAGGGAGTGACTGAGAGGGAATAGGCCTGCCCAGACTCTCTGGGACTCACAGAAAGCTGTGAGAAGACTCACAGAAGGCACAGGTTCAGCCTGCAGGAAGCCCCTAGTCTCTTGTAAGAGAATGGAGCTTTGCACAGAAACAAGACAAAGCCCCAGCTCCCCAGCCAGGCAGCACAGGAGCAAACACAAAGCCAGTGATCCAGGATGCAGGTGGGTGAGCACAGACCCAAGGGGCTCTGAGCAGGAGGGGCCTTGCAAGAAGCCCTGGAACAGTGGGCCCTGGGAGGGGTCCCACAGATGTTGTGTCTTTGATTCTGATTTTGGAATTAACACAGGGGATGGAGAAAACGGATGCCATTGGTTTTTAAGCACTGAGGAGGGACTCTCTTCTAAATTCACAGCGATCATACTACAGTTGGCTGGCATTAAGGGCAAAAATCTACTTTAAGGAATAAACAGCACAGCATGATAATTATAAATACAAGTAATAAACTTCATCTTCTGTGAAAGTAAGTACGTAAAGGCCTAAATGTAGACGAGATCATACTTACGGTTTCTTTCAACCAGAGAGGGGCACTTCGATCTGTCATTTTTAAACATTTATTTTTAGTAGGATTGTAAGGCATTGGGAAAAGACCAGCACCACCAAATAGAGCAGGAGAGTAGAGAACAGAGAGAAATAATATGTGTTGCATTAATCAGATTATTTATTTCTAATGAAAATTGGATTTTATTATACCACACACTTTAACAAAGAAATGTACACCTGGAGACTCTTTGCCTCCTGAACAGGAAACACTGCCGACATAAAGAGAGGCCATTCTCTTCCTCTTCATCCCAACCACAACTCAGAAAAAGAGACAATTTGTTGTAGTTGACTGCTATTGCTTAAACCAGTACTTATTTTGATAGATACTCAGTTTTCAAGCCAGGATCTATGAATGTATGTATGGGAATTTTGTAATTTTAAAATCCTGATGGGCAAGCTTAACAATAAATAATACAGGCTCCATCTGGCTTTAAAAACACCTTATTGGACTGGGGAGATAGCTCAGCAGTCTAAGTACTTGCCTGGCAAGTGCAAGGACCCAGGTTCAATTCCCAGCACCACATGCCATGCCAGCCTGCCAGGGCATGTGTTGGCACATGCCTGTAATCCCAGTACTGGGGAGGCTGAGGCAGAAGGATATGGATTACTATGCATCCAAGCTGCATAGCAAGACCCTGTACCAAATAAATAATTTTTTAAAAATAAATAATGTAATAATAAAAACACCTGATCTCAGAGTACAGTACTACTGTGCAATTGTGATGCCTGCATATGTGCTCAGCTTATACTTAATGAGCTGCTCAGCATGTTGGACTAACTAATCGCAAAAGGAAAACGATCTACTCTAACATTTCACGCTTACCAAATTGCCCCTTTTCCTTAGAGTTTATAACTTCTCATTTTGAGGGCCGGCCAAATAGCTCAGCTGATTAAAGCACCTGCAAGCAGGCACAGGGACCAGGGGTTTGATCCTCAGGCCTGCTATGCCAGCCCCGCCCCACAGGGAGCACTGAGATGGTCATTGAGACTGGGCATGGTGGTGCACCTGTAATCCCAGCGCTTGGGCGGCTGTAAACAGGCAGATCACTACAAGTCCAATCTAGCAATGAGATCCTGAACACCTTATAGACCCTTCCCTAAAATACAAAAAGAAAATAATAATAATAACTTCTCACTTGGCCTGAAAATTCAAAATGAAAAGATACTTTCATTTCAATTAGATTTTTGCATTTCCCAAACTATTTATTTATTTATTTTTAAAATCTTTTTGAGACAGGGTCTCACTATGCAGTTCAGGCTGGCCTTAAGCTCACTTTGTAGCTCAGGCTGGTCTTGAACTCCCAACAATCCTCCTGCCTCAGCCTCCCGAGTGCTGGGATTACAGGCCTGCGCCACCACGCCTGGCTTCCCAAACTATTTAGTAGGTTGTCACTAGGGGGACATGAAGAAAATTATCACACAAAAATTATTTGCCACGAGCCAAAGATCCCTTGTCTGCAATCCTGTGGGCATATATTATACCACAGTTCTGGGTTTTTTCCAAGTTGTAGAAAGATGGCATAGTATGTTTGCATTGTATATATATATGGTAGTATTTCCAGCAGGCATTCATATTTCTACAGTAAGAGAAATATTTATGCTATTAAAGGATATTTCTTTTAAATAAAGTAAACTCTTGGCTCTCATAAAATGAGCATATACAAAAGGTTTTACTAAATCTATTCATTCATTGATACTAGTAAGACGTTACAGTTCAGAGAATTCAAAGTACACACCTACATGGGCCAGCAAAAACACTAAAATAAACTTAGAAACAAAACTGGTATCCACGGGACAAGAAACCACTGCATAACACAGAACACAGCACATCTGCACTTCAGGCACCAGCTGCCTGCGTTCAGATCAGTGGCAAACAAATTACAGATTTAGAAGAGAGTTCAAAGATCACAGGAGCCACAGAGCCCTAAGGAACATGCACTAGTAAGGATGCCCTGGATTCTCTTCTACCCATTTCTAGCCCTCACAGTTGTCTTCCAACATCACTAAGTGGAATAAATAAAAACTATCCTTTCTCATCAGTCCACATCAGATTTTGCTTCAGGAAAGTCCATCATAAATGTGTTTTTAATACATTTGCAGAAATTCGAGATTTGGTTCAATTTCTCACAAAGAAGGTGAAAGGGCCTCCTTTCCACTTTAACTACAGAATCTTGTGACAGCTCCAGTTTGAGGAAACAACCTATTTTGGGTGGCATACATTAATGAAGGAGGACAATATCCTCTGCCAGTGAATGGCACCAAAGTCATGGGGTGGGGTGTATTCGGTCAACCAAGAGAGCTCACCTGAACCACTTACCACTGAATCCACCTATCCTCTGGGGAGCTTCCGCTTCCTCGTCGGTAACAAGATCTCAAAGGTCTGTCAAATTATAACAGGGCAGAAGTCCACCACTAACAAGAGAAACTTCTAGAAGCATCACCTGGATGTGAAAAGACTATTCTCCTAGATGTCAAATAAAAACCCTCCCCTATATGAAGCCCCAGTGCAAAAATCAGTTCCTCTATGGAGACTGCCTTAATATATCCAGATCTGACTACAAATCTAAAGTCCAAAAAGCAGTGGCTGGTCATCCTGAGCAAGGTACTGAATGTCTCTACATCTCCATTTCCACACTTGGAAGTGGAAAATAACAGCCAAATCTCAAAGATCTGTTCCATCTGTCTGACCTCTTCGTTTCCTTACTTCCTCTTCCAAGAGTTCCAATGTGTCATTTCTCCTCAAAAACCTAGTATACAGTGGGCATGCTAAGAATTTATAGTTGAATATGCTTTTCCCAAATATTCAGATAGATTTTTAGTGGGTGTGACACTGGGCAGGCTCATTGTATCCTGTTAGAACATGAGGTCTTTCAGCCAAAACTAGCACACCAACCAATTCTGTGCCCCGGCACCAAGCCCAACACTGGGCATGTAGTTGTTGCTCAATATAAATTCCTGCAGAAGTGAATTCAACTCTTTTATCAGCTAATACAAGGATCTGCCCCACTGTGCATGGAGACAATGCCACCCCCTCACTAGGCAAGGAAGGAAACAGAGAGGCTTCTGTCACTTGACATTTGTCATTGCTGGTATTAGAGAGGTGGCTCAGAGCTTCAGATTCCAGGGTGAGAAAGCCAGGATAGATGGGAAAAGAGGAGACACATGGGAGCCAGGCGGCCTGAGACAGAACACATGCGTCAGCAGTCTAGACCAAGCATAAAAAGAGCTCCATTACCAAGAGTGGAGGCTGGACCAAGGCCCAGAGGTTAGAGCAGCACCAGCCAAAGTACACTTTAGGGACCAACTGGACCCACAAAAGAAGCCTGGCAAAAAGAGCTCAGGAAAAGAGATAGGTGAGAAGGACCGTGTCTTCTAGTCCATGACAAATGATGGCCATTGTTCTATGCAAGGCTTCACCAATAGCCCTCTTCACAGAGTCTCCCTGCTTTATGACACCTATAACACCATGTTATAGGGAAGGTCAAGTGAATGTTAGAGATGGAGCTGCATGAAGATCACACAGATAAAGTGCAGGCATGACAGACTAAAAGACAGACAAGAAGGATAAGGGGGCTGTGTCTGCTAAATGATCTCTGCTCTATCATTCATGGGCATCTTAAAGGAGACACTCCACCTCAGTCATCCTTGTGTCTTCCCAGCCCTGGACTGATCAGCTAGAGACCTGCTGCAGCTATGACATGAAACGCACCAAGCTGACAAACAGGCCTGAGGCCTCCCAGTGTGGTTCCCAACCCTGAGGGAACATCATAACCACTGGGGAACTTGAGAAGCTACAGATGTCCCAGGTTCCCACCATGAACCAACTCAATTAGACATTAGTCACCAAGGAATCCTTTTTTTTGTCACAGAGGATTTGTATTCACTTCTTATAGGGAATCCAAGAGGCAAGCTGTCATCACAGCAACCTAGGATCCACTAAGGGAACCCAGACAGCCTGACCCACTGCAGGCAGGAGAAACAAAGGAGGTAGACACAGGGTCCCAGTTAGGCATCAGCCCACCCCTGCCCTAAGAATTCTCTATGCAAAGTGCCACAGATTTCCTCCAGAAAACACCACTTCAGCCTTTTCCTAAAAATAGCCTGGCTTCTTGGAGGGTGTGAGAGGCCTGGCCTTCAGAGAGAAAAGCATAAACACAGGCCTTACAAAAACCAGGCTCTCCATCTTTAAATCAGCTTGACCCAAAATTCACAGCAAGTTCCAAGACTGAGCAGAGTGGCCTGTGAGGGGTTTAGCAAGAGGCCGTGGTTGTGCAAGGCACCGGCTCTGCTTCACCAGTGCTTCATGTGCAGAAGTTCACATTAATTATTGCCTTACCAAACGAAAAGTGAGTTATGTCCCTCCGTCATTTAGGCCAAGATATTCTCCAGGCTGCCAAAAACACGTGCATGTTCAAATACCAAAACTATGCGGGAAGGCTACAAGATGTCCTCACCAGAGACAAGACAGAATTTTTACTTCATCAATCAATAAGAAACTCCACAAAGGCAGCCAGCTGAAAGAGCAAACTATATTGATGAAATATTTTCTTAATTCACCTCATTCAGGGTAATTGATTTTTTTTTAACTTCACGAACAAGTAATTTTTAATGTAAATAATAAAGCCGGTTAACCATGTATTCTTATTGCACAGGGAATGACGAAGTTCTTATCTGAATTAATTAGGTGATTTTTCACTAATACAGATTGGTTGCTTTTACTTGAGACTTTGTTTTTAATAAAAATTCCTCCCACCCTGACTACTCAGAGGAAATGGAAAGCCGCGAGGGTTGGGAATGTGTTTCTATCCCAAGAATTCCCAACGATGAAAGCTACAGCCTTAGTCCATGATTGCCAGCTTCCTTCAGAAGAGAGTGGATATGGACCCCAAGCCCTACGGACAATGTGCTTCAAATCTGCTATGCCTACACCACCATTGCCAGGACTGCCAACCAAAATCCTAATGGGCTATGACTGCCATACAACTTTACACACTGTAGTTTCCTCTTGGAAAAGTAAAATCAATTATGATGGGCAGAAAATACGGGGTGGTTTTCCAGAGAATCTATATCCCTTCCCTTCATAGGTAGAAATTCAACCTGGCCAAAAGAAAAGCTCCTTGGTTGACATTTACCCCTCTGCACCTACCCCCATCCATCCACACACACCTATAGGACCTTGCATTGAGCTACGTCCTCTGGGTGTTTTGGTTTTTTTTGTTGTTTTTTTGTTTTTTTTTTAATCTGCCTAAGTCACAGATGTGCCCCACTCTACATGTGGTCTCTCCTGGTTAGTTCTTTTGGGGATCTTTTGTTGAGACAGGATCTTGCTATGTAGTTCAGGCTGACTTTGAACTCACCTTGTAGCGGAGGCTGCCCTTGAATTTTCTGGGATGCTCCCACCTCAGCTTCCTAACAACTGGGGTCACAGGCATGCACCACCATATCTGGCATCTTCCTCTGCTGCCTACCTCTAGGTTTCCTACTTCAGAAGCTGGAAGAACATGGTTGAGGAAAACAAAATTATTTTTGTAGCCTATCATCTCTCCGGCATATTGGAAGTGGAAACATTCTTATGAATCCCACAGCTTCATCCTCTTTATTTTTATAGTTTTCATCATCATCACCATCATCATTATAGTTCTGTGCATTTCTTTTTTTTTTTCCTGGAGTAGAATTTTTTTTTGGCTGTTTTACAGAGCAACTTGTCACAAAGTTCAATGCAAAGGGTTTTAAAAGTTCTTAACTTCCCTATTCCTTTTGCAAGAAAGGCCAGTCTTGGTAGCACATGTTCCCTTTTCCTGAATAACAGAGCCATATTGCAAACTGCTAAGGATGCAGATTCTCAGGCCCTAGCCAGATCTCCTGAATTAGACCTCTGCCTCTGACTGGGGTCCCCGGTACAGACACATATCTGGCCAAGTGCAGGAGCCCCAGATCCAGTGGAGACTACAAAACGGCATCTGCCTACAGAAGGTCACCCAGCCTCCAAGGGAACCTTCTAGATTCTGGCTGCCCAGTCTGGGGGACCCCAGAAGAGACCTTTAGCTGGCTTTCACCCTACTCCGTGTGGTCCCTCAACCCAGGCAGTGGCTGAGCAGGCCGGGGAAAGTGTGGTGGGGAGGGGTATGGCAGCCTCCACAGCACAGGTTTCAGCCCAGCAAAGCCATTAATTAAGATCCGGCCGGCTGCTGGCGAAGCAGTCACTCTGGCGTTCGCTGTCTGCCGGGGACTGGCATGAGGTGTGAGAATCTGGGTAGCCCTCTCTGTGGCTCTGCCCCACTGGCGTTGATTGTGTATGATTAATGATTTAAAGGAATAAAAAGAGAAAGGTCAACTTCGGAGTTCAAGACAGAGCAGCTACATAGGGAGTAATTAAGATACTTGTGTAAGCATGATTAATAAGCACACGCAGGCACTCTCAGCAGTAAACAAGATGCAAGCAGATGGTTAGCATGGAAAAGGGGTTTCTTCCCCCCCTTTCCTAAAAGCAATTTTTCAGCAGCTTGAAACTTGGCTTGTGGATTCTTTCCCTCCCCCCACGGCTCAGAGAACTTATCATCTTCCCAACCTTAAACATTTTTTTCAAAAATTTCCTCTCAACCATAGTGAATTCCAACCACGATTGCTCATCGTCGCTTTTGAAAAACTCTTATTATTTCACTTTATTTTTACAGATAACTAGAGTTTGCTTGTACCATGGATGCGGCTCATCTTTGCTTCTCACTGCCTTTTATGTCAGGCAGCCCACGAGCTGGCGAGCCTGACAAGGCAGTTCGCCGCTGAGCCTTTTAACTCCCATCCACCGATTCTCCCCCCAGCCGTGATGGGCAGAACAGAGGCATCAGTGGTGCCATTTCTGGAGAGCGCTGGCAGGCAGGTGTCAGAGCCGTCCAGCGGGCACCCCTCTCCAACATTAATCAGCCCCGGTGTTCTTTTACAATCCATATCTAATTCACAAGTTTCATTCTTTCTGAAAAACAATTACTAGGTTTTGAAGTTCATTGTGCATTTACTCAACTGTCTCTTCACATTAACGTAAAGTGGGAACAAGAAAAAATAGAGTCAGCAGGGAAGGGACACCAAAAGATGTTAAGAGCAGATGAAGGCTTTATTTTAAGAGTAATATAATTACAGATATATGCAATATTTTACAATCAACAGAACACAAAAGGTGCTTTCTGTCCCTTCAAGAATGCGGGTGCGTGCGTGCAGAGAGAAGAGGAAAAGTAGAGACACAGACACTCAGATCCGTGCATTCCTCCATGAAGGCAAAGAGAAGGAGAATGTTGCAGGTGACAAGAAAGCAAAAAGATCCTCCGAGACTCAACAGGAAGCACGTGTCTCACTTAGCAAAGAGCAAGGGAATAACAGGCCAATGACAGAGCAAGTTGTCCATTTCTCCTACACAGGAAGCAGAACGAGGGACACGGGGGAAGTGAAAGAAAGGAAGGAACAGAGACCGAGAGCAAAAGAGAAGCAGCGAGAGACAGAGGGAAGGGAAAATAAAAGGAGGAAAGAAAGTTGGGTCTGAAGCAAAAACCATAAAACAGTAAATCTAGGGCCTCTCCTGAATTCTAGTTGCTGATCTTCCCTTGGGGCGACAAGGGCAAACGTGCCCTTGGTGTCAGTGAGATAGCATCTGCCCACCTCCCCAGGCAGCTTTGCTAGTCCAGGGCCTGCTTGGCCTCAGCCAGCCCCGACTGCCGACATCTCCTCCCTGCCCCTAGGTCCTGCCCTACAAGCTTCTCCGCCCATGGCAGGCAACAACTTGGGCTCCGGATCTGAGCCTACGTCACTGCAGTCACATGCTCCAGGACTGGGAAGGAGCCCAGGAAGTGGCCTCTGCACTCAGGCAGGCAAATGTCCTTGTGAAAAGATGTCTGGTTATACCCCTCTGTCACCATCACCAGGGAATTAGAGGACCCTGAGTACCCCCTAAAAAGATTCTGACACATTTAGTCTCACAATTACGTTAGTGATTGCCTTAGTAATTCTGGAATCGGACATTTCCCAAAGATGGTAGAAGAATACATTTTCCAGAGATAAAAATATTTGGGAATATGCTGGGCTAGCAAAAGTACAGTGCGGTTCTCTCCTACAGAGGCTCTCGGTCCCCTTTTAGATCCCACGTACACTGTGAATCATCCCTGGGGACACAACACAGTGTTTCCCAGAACTTGGGTTCGACAGAACAGTCATTGACAAACAAAATTCTACTTTAAAAACTCCTGGACACTTGAAAATAGTAATTATCCCCTATCTTTTCTCTTCCCTAGCCTAAAGGTACCAGTCTTATAAGATTTTCCTCCAAAGATCTTTCCTCTCCCCTTTGAATCACTGTTTCTCAACAGCCTGCCCCACCTCCCACATTTTCACATTTCCTTTGAACTCTGGTGAGCAAGTCCATAGCTCCACCAAGGGTCTCATTCACCCAGCATGAAGCCAACAGTGTTTGTACATTGTGTTCCCTCAAATACACCTCTGGATTATACTGGGATTGTTTTCTCAGTCATCCACATTATCTGAAAGTGTAATCCACAGCCTCTCTCCAGAGCTCTCTACTTTTTCTTTTTTTATTTTACTCCAAATCAATCAGGAACAATTTCTGGAATACAAAAAATCTAAGCAAAAGGAAATGCCATGTGGCAGGGTCCACACTTACATCCCTGGCACCCATCTCTTGGGATGTTCAGTTGGGAAGAACACACATCTGAGGTTCTTCAAGCCCAGTTGAAGGACAAGAAGGAAAGACAATCAAGGAAAAAGCATACACTTACTGTGTGTGTTATCAGAACTCAACTCTAGCCCAGGGCTCATCGTTCTGTACTGTATGGCCTCAGCCCTTACTGCACTGCTCATTCTAGAGTCAGGCTTCAGTACCACCCCTGGCCGGATGCCACTCCCCTCCCCCCACCAGTGAACCACACATTTAATTTCCACAGCAGTCCTGAGAAGTGCATGCTATTGTTAGCCCCATTTTATGGATGAGAAAACTGAGAAATAAAGCAGCTCAGTACGTGGCCCACGGTCACATAGCGAGAAAGTCCGGGACCTAGAGCATGGCACCCACATAGTCTGCTTCCCAGATCCAGCAGCAGAACACGCCTGGCTGCCACGGCTCCCTGTGGCGTGGCCCTGCCCAGCTGCCCACTCACAGCTGCCCACCACCCGGCATGCTCCCACACAATGCCCACCACACTTCCTTTCATTCTCCTCTCTGAGTCTCTCCCTGAGACTTGCTCCACTGTTGCCATCCCTCAGCTCTTCCTTCGCACCACAGATGTTGCCATCCTGGCCCGCATACTCTCCCAGCATGTGGCCTCTGTCACTGAGCCTATGGCTACAGGACACCATGTGTCCTGTTTCCCACCATCATTTGAACAGTGCCGGCTGCTTGATCCCCAAAATTAAATGGTAAACTCCCTGCAATTTTAAACAGCTGCTAAGAGGCTGTCCCTTCATCCCTCAGCCTCTACCAGTGCCTCCAGCTTGCCAGGATCACCCTGGCGTCAAGGCAGCCTCCAGATTCTCCTGCACACTCCCTCCTTCACAAGCCTAAGCTCCAACTCTCAGGCTGGCCCAAAATGGAGATAGAACATGATGCTTAATTTTATACCAACCCGTTAAGCAGCTTTAAACACTTTGATAGTCCCCAAATGTAGTTAAATATATGAACTTGCACTTAGAGTTGTCAACAATACATTGACAATTTGTTTTATAGTTGTGTGTTAATCTACAATCTGTTTAATGCAATCCAATATATTATTCAGGATGGTGATGTATAAATTTAAATCTCAGGCCATGAAATATCATTTAGGATTAAAACTCTAATCTCTTAACCAGGGAGATGCCTGCTCACAAAGCAGCAGCTAAAGAAGAATCCTGGGTGTAAAAGGCATCAGCAGTGTCTCCTGTAATGTGGAAATGGGTTTAGGGCATGCTGGTCCTGGAAGGCCACAGGGCAGAGAAGAAGGGCCATTGTCACCTCTTGGCTCCAGGCAAAGATTCCCTCACTTGATCTGCCTCCCGGAATGGCTGCAATTTCTCTAAACCGAGGCACCACTGTCTGCTAGCTCTCATTCCCCAGAGTCCGCAGACAAGAAGGCAGGAGTAATAGCAACACGGCAGCAATGACCGGCTCATATAAAGGCTCACATGTAGCAGGGTCCTTCATGGCCCGTACTATGCAGACAGAGGCCTCAGGGATGGTTCCACCCTTTCAAGATCCCATAGCCAGGAAGCAGCTGGCTGAGCCATAGTCCATCTACAGAACCTGGGCTTGTAATCTCTATCTGCTCTACTAACTGCCCCTACACTTACACCCAGGCTAAAGACTAAACAACAACTACAAGTTCCTTTGGGTAAAATAGCTGTTTAATAAGTACCCTGGGAACAAGGTAGAGTGTGAGCTATCAGGAACAATTAAAGTAACCCTAAAAATATAACATAGGTACTGTCCTCAAAAAAGTTCACAATAAATACAAGAACTGAGGTAAATAACAAGGCATCAGGAGAAGGTCATTAAGGTGCCAAGAAATGGATCCCATAGTGGAGCTCCAGGAAGGGGAGCTAATGACCAGTGCCATGAAAGGGACAGGTTGCAAAGAGACAGTGGAAAACAGCAGGATAGAGGTGAAGACCTCATCTTACCCAAGCCCCATGGTAAGAACTAGCTTAACTGTCTACTGGAAAGTATCACTTGCCAATACATGAAATATCCCATGAACAGAAACACTGCAAGGTCCACACCTTTCAGGCTGGGAACCCAGCTCCAGCATTCTTACTTAGAGCACCTATGGGCATTTCTCTCCTCTGACAACACAAGAAGCTTTGACCTGTTTGCTCTCCGTATTGATACATCTGATTTCAGACTCTGAAAGTGATCTTAGTTATGATAGGAAATGTAGAGTTAGCTTATTAGTCTGCTTGTTTGACAATCACACACACACACACACACACACACATCTATCAGTTACATGTAACCATTGAAACACTGAGGTTTTCAAAGGAAAAACTGATTCTAGTCAGATCCTAATATTATTAATTTTTCTGGGGTGACAAACACACATAACTCAGATTTGGAGAGTTCTTCTCATTGCCTCTGTAGGAAAGAGTTTTGGCAACCCGGGATAGTTCAAGAAATTTCTGCTTATATGTAATAGTTCAAAAGAACGTCTTAAAAACTAGAGCAAAGTTAGCATTACTGCTTATCCTCCAAAATAAGAAAAGTGTCACATGACTTAAAGCAGGGGTGCTGTGACTTCGAATTCCTAACAATATGGGTTTCTTTTCTTCTTCTTCTTCTCATCTTATTTTTAAATACGTACTTTATTTATTCTTACTTTAATTGCTTCAAATATATGAAACTTTCACTATC
The DNA here is from genome assembly GCA_004027165.1 of Ctenomys sociabilis. Taxonomy (NCBI): domain Eukaryota; kingdom Metazoa; phylum Chordata; class Mammalia; order Rodentia; family Ctenomyidae; genus Ctenomys; species Ctenomys sociabilis. Next base: position 34,434 of record PVKA01002162.1, read on the forward strand.
TTCCCTGAAAACTCTTTTAAGGCACTGTCAGACTTCTCACTCTGTCAAACGTTCTTCTAGCTGTCTGACTCCCTGGAGGTATGGTGTTCATATCTGGACATTACTCATGGCTGGGTTCTACCTCTTGTGCTCAACTGACCTCAAGACAAATAAGCTGGCAAATCTGCACACCAATAAATCTTTAAAAGGATAAAAAGAAGGGAGAAAAAACAGAGAAGAGGATAAAAAGCCAAACAATGCAATAATCTAGGTAGTAAGGAAAGTTGCAATTTTTCCAAATTTCTCACTCATACAGCCAAAACCCAAACCTGGATTCTCTGCCTCCCTATTGTTGCTCCAGGAATTTCTTCAACTACCAAATGTTACATACTCTTGGGTGAAAATCCAGCTTATGTGAACTGATGCATAGACCAAGAAAGGGATCCTTCAGCCACACCTTGTTGAAACAACCTACTTCCAAATTACATTGTCTACACAGCCAGAGGAGATGTATTCCACCCACTGACCTGCTTTCTGGCTTCCTTCCCCTGAGCACTGTCCTTTATTCACAAGGGGGGGGGGGGGCTGATTGCCTGTGTAGTCTCCACAGAATGCTAACAGCAAACACCTACAGGAAGGCCAGCCTGGGGCGGGCTTTACTAAGCAAAGGCTGGACAACTGCAAACTTCTTCACAGACTTGAAGGAGGCTGAGGGGCAGAGCTAAGGACAAACAAGTATATTCAGCAGATCCCAAAGACACAGAAAGGAATGTTATGATCTAAAAACAGTGGGCATGTCTTAAATTTCAAGCTCCATGAAGCTGATGGACAAGGATGGGTCCCTGGACTTGAGCTGCAATGAGCACACCCTCACACATAAGTATAAAGTACGTTGAGTTATAAACTAAAAGTAAAGGCAATCCCTCTTAACTGATCATCAAGGAAAGCATTTGTAATATACTGAAAGTAGGCCTGGGGAGCCCCTTCAGCAACACAAATGTTCCTGTGTGTGCTTCCATCTCTCCCACAGTGCTCAAGCAAAGGCAACCAGGTACTGAGAACTGCAGAGCAAGATTTATCCTTACAGTAGCTTGTACATAGCCTCCTATTTACATGGTTATTTTATACCTCTCCCCCACTCTCCACATCTTCTCTGGCTGACCAGCAAATTTAATTAATTTTAATTTCAATTTACTCTAGGTTCCTCTTCTATCAGACCTCTATGTAAGCAAGGAGGGACAGGAACAGGAAAGTGTGACTTTTCCTTAAAGAAACCAGACCCTCGCTCAGCACCTCCAGTGACAATTAGCAGTTTCTGCAGTACATTATATGGGGACTAATAAGACAAAGGAATCGAGGGCAGCCTTTTCCTTTCACAATCCTGTCTAAAGCTTAAAAGAAAGCCAGAACACTAATGAATTCTGAATTTGTGTCAGCTCAATAGAGAGCTAAGTCTTTTATCTTCACCTAGAATAGGAATGAAAGAAGAAAAGCCCAACAGTTCAGCTACTGCCCCAAAAATACACTCTGCTTTGGCTCTATTCTTGATTTAGAGAAGCTGAAGTCAGTCTATTAAAGCTAGAATGGATCTCAGAAATCATCTAAGGTGACCACCTTGTTGCAAAGGGGAGCAAACTTGAGCCCAGAGAAGCTGAGCCATTTGCCCCAAGCCACAAAGATGGCCTTCTGAACCCCACCCCTAACCACAAGTCACTGCTATGTCTGTAGAAGAGAGAAGCGAAACTACAGGCTTTACTTCAAATGGCAAGAACAGGTACCCAATTTCTCCCACAAGTGGCTAATGTATTCTAAATCAATGTACGAATTACAGTTCATTAATGGGCAATCATTCAGACAGGAGTGATCAAAAGGGTTCTACTTCCACAGAATAGAATGCTTTCTGGATAAAAAAAAAAAAGGGGGGGGGAGCAAGAGACAGAGAAAGAAAAACAGAAACAAAGACAGAGATGGGGAGGAGAGGAGAGAGATAGACAAACAGACACAGTGACAGAGAGAGACAGAGACAGAGATTGAGATAGAGACAGGAACAGACAGAAAGACAACAGAGACAGAAACAGAGACAAGGGAGAGTGAGTCAGATAAGGTGTCTCCTGCAGATTCTCCTTTCCAGAGATCTCTGCAAAGAGAGCAGCCAGCTACACATTTAACTAGAAGGCAAGTCTGACACCCAAAGATTAGAACAAAGTACCAGAGGCTCAAAACTCAAGAGGCAAAGCTTAATGGTTCACAGAACTCTTCACAGAGAACTTGAAGATGAATCAGGTTATCAGACAAAATAGGTCTCAAAGCACCACGCTATAGAAAGGGAAAGAGCTCATTCTCTACTAAGTTTATCCACGCTGACAGCTTCTGCTGTGGCCTGGCAGAGGCTGAGTGTCCACACAGAAAATATGAAGATAATCACCACACATTCGCCAAAGGTCACTAAGGGTTGAGAATTTTGCTTCAGCACCTCCACAAACCCAGAGATGCACCAATCTGCTTCCTGCTACACAACATAGTGAGACTTGGATTTTACTCATGGAGGGATATCAGACTCGCTTTCTCACAACTTGGTAGCTAATAGCACAAGGCTGAATGACCGCAGCGGAAATTAATTTTTACAAATGATCTGGTTTTAGGACGCTCAGGAAAGCAGACACGACTAACAAGATGGCGGCAACTATTGTTGGACAACATTCCACTCTAAGAGAGTAAAAGCCAAATGGTGGAGAATTGAGAAATTAAATTCATGGCCTGGAAAACAAGCCAAGATTAAAAACTGTCATGTCGATACAGTAGGTGCTCTTCAGAGAGGGGAGGAAGATGGCAGACACTGGGTTGATTGCATTTTCATAGCAACATTGTGTGACAGAAGTGCAGAAGGGTCAAGCGTATCAACTTGGTGCTCTGGGGTCACACACCGTACCTTTCATCAAAACCCTACACAATGTAAAAACTCACTGCCACCCAGCTCACAATCTTTTTTTTCTCCTCCTGTACTAGGGATTAAACTCAGGACCCTGTGCTTGCCAGGCAGGCACCTACTCCACTGAGCTATCCCCACAGCCCCCAGTTCACAATTTTCTGCCACAAAAACCTACCAAGAACTCTTTCTGTGGAAGGTTGTACAACCTTAGCTGGGTCCTCTGCTTCCTTCTTGGCCATGTGAAGGTGCTGTTCATAGCATTGGGGCTCTCAACCAATGGACAACTTGAAAGGATAAGGTACCTATGTCCTGTCTTCTGAAGCAGCTTGCAAATTCTCTTCCTACCCATGTCTAAGCAAGTGTCCTTCCTAGTGCGCACCAGTCTTGGGAGGAATGAGCAGTTTTACTTGAGTGTCCACAGAATGTATGAAATAATGATTGTGCTGTGAAGGATGACCAGACGTCCTAGCTACTAACTTCCAACTGGAAGCTACTAACTTCCACCTTAATAACACGGGATGCAACCCCCAGTAGGAGAATCTCCAGGAGCTTGTAACAGTCTGTACAGATGTCAGGAGTGATACTCCCATTCATTTTCCATTCAAACTCCATAGCATGGAGGTGAATCTGTTCCTGAGCCCAGATTTGGGGGCTCATGGATCTACTTCCCAGCTCACTGGACATCTGGTATACCTGGGTTGGTACTAAAGGAGACACAGTGGTACCTAGTGGTATGTTCTGACTTAGCTTAGTGGTATGTCCATACAGCAACAACTTGGGGCAATGGTTCACGGAGAATGTGAAACATCCTTAAGGCAAGGTCTGGGACTTTCCAGAGCTGAAGGGGAGAAATCAGGAGACTATATGATGGCAAAGATCCATGGAAAATGATGGAAAGAACTTTGTGAACTGAGAGGCTAATTTTTCTCTCTTTGCAGCAGACACAAAGAGGCTCCACTGTCCTGCAGACAGTGAGCTTGCCTTTGAAACTGAGGAGAATGTCTCTACTGCTGAAGACAGTCCTCTTTGGCTCTGTTTACCCACCATAGGGGCTTATCCTCTGACCATGTCCTCACCTCTGGGATGACCTCCAGCTTAGTCATGGAAATGCAGGAAAAAGGGTCATCTGAGGGTCAGAAACATGATGCCCCTCACACCCACCAGGAAGCTGAGCCTTCTAGTAAGAAGGCCCTCTTTCCTTTTCTCTGAAAGAATTGTAAGATCTGGGTGCAGTGGTACATGCCTATAATCCCAGCACTGAGTAGGCTGCGGCAGGAGGATTTCCATGAGTTTAAGGCCAACCTGGACTACATAGTAAATTCAGTGTCAACCTATACTAGTGTGAGACCCAGTATCAAAAACATAAGTAAATAAAAATTAAAACAGAGCTGAAAAAGCACGCCAAGTTTGTTTGTTTCTGTTGCCTACTACGTCATCAGGACTAGCACCTATTTTCCTTCAGATATTGGAGATAATGATGTTATAGCTGGTTCTAAAATTACAACCAGGATTAGAAGCCACATTCCAAATGCCTGCCCAAGAGGCTAACCTCTCAAACTCTACTGTCTTCCAACTTCTTAGAGGGGGAAGAAAAAGAAGTAAAAGTCATGGAAAAGAGTAAAATGAGTTAACAATGAAATAGAAAGCTCAAGAATCTCTTGGATACATGGTCAAATGATTTGACCAGAGCAGCAATGTCCACAGTAGCCCAAAGGCAGAAGAAGCACAGGACTAGTGTCAGGTGAACGCAGAAGTTAGATGTGGGGCTTACACACAGTAGAACATTACTCAGCCTCACAAAAGGAAAGAAATCCTGCCACATGCTGCAACACGGATGAACCTTGCCTTGCCCAGCTGAGATACGTAGTGGCACATAAGAGTAATCAGATTAGGAAGCAAAAAGTAGAATGATGGTTGCAAAGGCCAGCGAGATAAGGGAGTGAGGAATTTGTTTGACAAGTACAGTTTCAGTTGTGGAAAAAAAAGGCAGCTCTGGAAAGGAATGGCAACAATGGCTGCACAACGCAGAAGTCCTTAATGCCACAGAACAGCACGCTTTAAAAATCTGCCTGAAGTGAAATGGGTTTTCTTCTTACAGAAGAAACCAATAATCACTTCTGCAGCTGGGCCCGCCCTCTCAGCCACTCAGAACATTGGTTTCTCCATCTATAAAAGGTGTGACGTCTCTGCCACTCAACCAAGACAGGGTGCCAGGGAAACCCTGGTATCACCCCCAAATACCTGACAGGCATTCAGCAAATCTGCGTTACCTACTCCTTCTCCACAGTGAATATTTCCCGTCTCCAATTTTAGAAAGTGAAACTTCTCTCTCTTAATTTCCAAGTTTGCTGGGAGGCAACGGGCTGCTTGTTTGGATTTTGGGATTGCTCTAGATGTTTTGCCCAGGGAGGCTCAAGAGCCTTTGTGTGGCTTGATGGCCAAATAATGAGACTGTATTTCTGCTCACACACACACCAGGACAAAGGCCCACATGCTCACATATTTGCATCTGTGGAGCAGCAGAAAATCTGAATGTGAATAATAAATTTCCTATAAGAGGCCCTTGCACAGTTGCCACTTGAAGAGACCAAATAGGACACAGGCAGAAATATTTTTTCTTGGGCTTTCTTTGATTTGTTCTTTGATCCTCAAGTAGATAAGTCCAGCCTGGACCCAGCTGAGGTGGACCCAGCCTGAGGTGGGAGGCAATAGAGACTGGACACAGCAACCCAGCAAGAGGCTGTATGGACAAGTGAGAAACGCCCACTCCAGAAACAAAAAGCCTTTATTCAGACCTCAGTTCTGCAGATTACCATAATCTGGGACAAGTTCTCAGATGTCTCCCTCACCTGAGCAACAAAGAGAACCGGACCTACCCACCAGATGACTGTGAAGCCTAAGACAGCCGCTGCATGCCTGCAAGCTCTGTAATGAAAACAGTGAGGTACCGCAGTCTCAGTGCCTGCCAGCTCCTCACCTCCCCCTAAGCCACCACCACTAGCCAGCCAGCTGGAGCAGTCTACCTCATGGAGCAAGGGGAGAAAGCATACTCAACACTAACAATCTGGTCAAGCATTGGCCGTGACTCATCCACATGGATGACACAGACAATGGAACTACAGAATAATGTACAGGACTATAAGATAAACCCTGAGAGGACTTCAATGACCACATAGGAAATATAAAGTTCTTGTGTTGGTATATAAGTCTTGATCTACCTAGGTCTTAACCATCCAGCAGAAAAGTATAAAAATGAAGTATACATCGTGAGCCCATTACGTTAAGCTGAGCTGTAAATGGATATGGTTGACAATTTCTTTGAATAACTCACTATGGTTGCAGAATGCTGGACTGTGTTGGATTGTCGTGTCGAGTTCAAGCACCTAAGTTAGTTGAATGTCAATGGAGTGCCCACTTTTGACAGGTGTAGACAAAGGAAGAGTTGTAGAAAGAAAAAATCATGATGTGTGTGTATAGACAGCACAGTTGGGATAGATAACGCTGTGCTTCTACATAATTCTATGAGAGGCAAGATCTGCACTAATGGTGGTTGGACAGGATATTATGTTGGCTTTTAGTGCTATGGTCATCCACTCGGTAAATAATTATTGAATTTTTGATATAATTCAGGTATAAAAAAATAAGATAAGTAAGCAACTACACTCTTAATTCACTGATAAGAGATATCTACTAAAATAATATCTGTAAATATAATATCATGTATGCACCTTGTACAATACCAAAACGTTATGAAAACAGTTTGCAATGTATTAATTCATCGAATCTGTATGGTTAAGGTGTCTTGAAACTGTCTGATTGACATTTGTATTTTAATAAAATAAAAATAAATGAAAAAATAAAAAAATAAATAAATAAAAATAAAAATAAAAAATAAATAAAAAAATAAAAAACACTAACAAACACTATCTGGGAGCCCCAGAACTTACCTTTACTTTTCTGGTTCTCATGCTTCACTGGGGGTACATGGTGGATGGCAGAAGGGTTTGGGAAGCACAAAGAGAGAGACAGACAGACAGACAGACAGACAGACAGAGATCAACAGATGCTAAGACACGGACCATTCCCATCCCTCTCCAAGTCTGGCTCCTGCTCAAGACCCAGCTTTATCTGTGCTTTTGGTTCCATGAGAGATTTCATTGTGTTTTCATAAACCCTCCAATTCTGCTTGAGCTATCTCAGGCTGACTTCTGGTTTCATGAAATCAAGAGACAAATCTAGAACCCATGACTATATGAGCTCACCCAAAGTTCTCTCCACCTCTGCTACCTGCCTTCCTTCTTCACCAAGCCAGCAAAGCCCAGTGAGGTGGCATAAGCCACTCTGCTCCTTCTGCTCTTCCATCCAGGGCAGATCTCACTTGGCCTCACACACACACACTCCATCCACTCCTTCCAACCTATTCTTGTAGACAACCTGCACCCCATACACAAACACGCAGTCACACACCACCACAGCACTTCTGTCTTGCCTAGTTATTCAGACAGCCAGCAGCAACTTGCTGGCATGAGCCGCACAGAGTTGGCACCTCCCTCCTGCAGAGTCCCCAGCCTCTGGGAGTCCTCATGGTCTCTTTTATGGAGCTGGAAACTACCCATAATTACCTCCATCACAGCCAGAGACTTGAGCAACAAAAGAGCATTTGCGTTTCTGGGGTCTTTAAACACAACAGACCTGGTGGCAAGTATGCATGCTGCACGGGCTGCCCACGATGCAGCCCACTGACTTGTCGCAGCTGCTGAGGAAGAGTGAGGAGAGGAGACGAGAGAGGCCTGAGAAAAGCCTGGCAACCAGGACCAGGGAGGTCCTGGGGAAAAGAGGCACTGGGCAAACTCCGTCTCCCTAATCTGCATGGTGACTGCCGGCCAAGTTTGCTCTCCGAGCTGTGAGAGGACCAATTAATTTATCAATCTGCACCTCTTTCTGACATAACATATTTCTCTCTTGCCAACAAAAAATGTGTCCATTATCAGGCAGGTCCCTGTCCTCCTAAGCAGCCCATGCGGCTGTATAATTACACTTCTTTCCTTGACAACTTGCATGATTGTTTTCCTAACAGTATATTACTTCGTTAGTACTTTCCAATATACGTTATTTTTAAACTGTCACTTTTGCCCAACTCATCCCAATTCACACTCGTCTGTTTATCATAACAATCATTAATAACTGTCAGTCCACGCCATCAATGTAACGAACTCACTCCCTCATTAGCATGTTCTAGCATTTGTTCCGTAGAGGGGGCTGATTATTTTTTACAACAGGCCAAGCCAATTACTTTAGTGAAATGGAATCACATTAATCAAAACTTAACAAGGTGGCAAATTTAAAGATATCAGATTGCAAAAGACAGCATAACTAATATGTCAGTGTCAGGGGTAGCGTGTAGGTATGCAGCAGCTGTACTAAATATATCTCTTCGTGGAGGCCACATGAATTTTGACGTTTCATATGATCTGACAACTACCAAAGTGATATTATAGAAGGCAGGAGCCTAGTGCTGCACAGTGCACGATGACTTTTGTAGATTCTGGCAAGGGCAGTGTGAGCAGAGAAAGAGGCAGAAGCGGGGAGAAGAAAATGGTGGCCGCGCCTATCTGGGCTGGCAGCCGGCAGTTGATCATGTCTCCCTGTGCCAAGACATTTTCTTTTACACTTTAAATGATGATAGTCATCCATCACCATTTGACAACTGCATCAAAGCCAGCTGCAAAACATGCAAAGCCCAGCAGTCTAAAATATGCTGACACAACCAACAGAAACACAGATTTTAAAATATATATTTATATATTCCATAGGAAGAAGAGGAGGGAGGGGCAAGGGCTCTGGCAGGAAGGGAGGGGGGTGTGAAAGGAGAGGTGTGGATGGGCTGCAAGACGTTTAGGAGTGGAAGACAGAAAAGGAGGAAAAACAGGGTGGGGAAGGAGAGAGAAGAAAGAGGAGAGGGGGAACAAAGGGAGGGAAATGAAAGAGACACAAAGATGAAGGGAGACAAAGAAAGGGGGGAAGTGATGAATGGCAAAGGGGGAGGGGAGGAGAGAAGGAAGGACTGCCCCCACATGGCTGGCAGTCCCAGCAGGAAAGACCAGTCAGAGGCTCTTCCAAGGAGTAGCTTCTACCCAGGAGCACCCCTCTAGTTGTCTTCAGTTCTGCCCCATCCTTTCTGACTTCCTGTCGGAGGCACCAGGCACCATATAGGACTCTCCTATCCACAGGCACCCAAGAGTCCAATCCCCACGCAGGCCTGGGTTTCCAGCAGAGTCTCTGCTCCTAGCCCTCCCCTAGCCCCAACACAGTGGCAGGTCCACCTGCAGCACACCACCTGCATGCTGTCACCACTGAGAGCGACCCTGCACAGCTCATGGTGACCTCCCATGCCAGCCCGTCCTCTCTGATTGCTTCCATGCCCAACAAGGAAGGTCCAGTCTCTGCCCTGATAGTCATGAGCTGAATGGCCTTGAGTGTGGTACTGGGTCTCTCTGAGCCTTGCTTTCTCATCTTTATCAGGATACAATGCTTATAGATCTATCATGAAGAATAAGATAACACACACGAAGCACCAAGAAAGATGTCTGACTCATGAGTAGACACCGCTCACGAGAGCAGTCCACAGGGCAAAACTTTGGGTTGACTCAATATGCAATCAACCCAAAGCATGCAAGAATGCAAGCCCTAGCAATTCTGCAGAACTGAACTGGAACACAGTCCATCTTTGCAGGCCTCGTTTATGAGCTCTGTATCCTTCCTAGATCCCCTTGATCAGGTGCTTTATAAACTAGAGACTTGGTCCACTGCATGCAGAAGACAGAAGATGGCCAACATGAGTTGTAGGCCTTTCAAGGATAAGCTGCCTTCGAAAGGCACCATGGTCCAGCATGCTACATCTGAGTGCATCCTACCCTGGAACCACAGCTTCATGGGCTCAGCCACTCTACTGTTATTACATTTAATGAAGCCTGTTTATTTATCTATTTATTCCCAGGGAGCCCAGAACCAGGTATACCAGACTGGCAAACACCCCTTGTATAATGTGATTTGATTCAGTTATATCACACAGTTCATGAAATTGTGCTATGATTCATTTTTACAACTTAAATAGCTATTTGGTTGGGTTGCCAGATTGAATGTGATGAATGTATATGATAAAATAAAGAGAGGGGCTAGTGCCTGTAAACTGAAACATTAGTCAGTGCATTAACCCCTTCCCTCCTTAATTGCAATGTCTCTTGGGGCAGCTGTCCCATGGCCATCCTCTCCAACCCTCATGTCTGGTACCCTATCTGTGCCACTGTCAAGAGGGATGATTTTACCTCCTCCCCAGCAAGGAAAAGGATCTCCACAGCTTTCTCCAGCAGGGTCACCATGCATTCTATCCTAATATCAGTCTCCAGAAAAGAGGACAAGCCTCAGGTATTCTTAAGTCCTATATCAAAGTAGGATCACTTCCCAGGTCCCTAACTTATTCCCTAACCCTCAATCCTAGATGCCAAACATATAACTCACGGCCAAATTCACAGCCAAGGAAATCAAGGCCCCTTATTACTCAAGGCCACAAGAAATAAGACCAGACCCAAAAGAAATCACATCAATATAAAATACTGTTGAAATAATTTGAGGACAAAACAGGATACCTGTCACCCATATCAATGCATTTCATGTTTCATGAGAGATTATTTTTTCATTGTTCAGGGTGTTTTTCTCAAGAAAAGTAGACTCTCTAACAAAGTGCATCATCACCCTATAAATTAACCATTTTTTTAAAAAACTTGGATTTTAATTTTAAAGAATCACATAATTTTCTGTGTTGGAAGAGGTCTTATCAGTTAACTTCAGTCCCAATCCATTTGTCTTTTCTTCACAGGAAAGAAGAAACCTGGCTGGGCATGGCATATGTTTCCAACAGGGCAGGGGCACATCTCCTAGCAGTATGTCCTTCTGACATGCCCTTGCTACCTCCTAGCTTAGCAGAAGAATGGTTCTCCCACCCTTGAGTCTGGGCGAGTACGTTTCTGGGTGATATCTGAGATAAGGTCACAGATGCCAAGCATCCCTCTCCTTCTTGCAACACTCACACTTGGAGCCCTGCCCTGCCATAGAAAAAGCCTTCCTGCCCTGAGGTAGCTGCACTAGGACAAAGCCAAGCCACCTGGACAGGGCATGGGGCTAGGGCTCCAGGAGGCAGCCAAAGTCTTCAAGTCACTCCAACATGAGGCCAGACACAAGTGCAAACGCACCTGCAGATGACCACAGCCCCCGAATTGAACCCCTAGCAGCCTTTGAGTCTTTGTGGCCCAAGCTCCAAGACTGTGGAACAGAATTGCCCCAACCCCCAAGTCCTGCCTGAACTCCTGACCCACCAAATCTAGGAGCATTTGAAACGGTTGCTTCAAGTCCCTAAGTTTTGAGATAACACAGCAAGAGATCATCAGAACACTTGGATGGCCAGAAATATGAAGACCAAGTGAAGACCAGAGCCCAGCTCTGATGATTCTAGCATTAGTGCTCTTCCTCTTTTACCAGCCTTTTGCTGTGACTCTTGCATAAAGCACCGTGTACCTGTGCCACAGACAACAATTTATTAGATCAGCAGGTAAGGCAGGAACTGAGGAGAAGGTATCCAAAAACTCATCACATGCTGAGGGAACCAGCAGAGTGTCCATTGCCCTTGAAACCAGGCAAATCTCTGAAAGGACCAGTCAAGGAAAAAAAAAACTACATTCACCTGGAAGAGCAAATGCCTAGTAAGTGGCATCCACTCTGGAAAGGGAAAAAAAACTATATATATATATATATATATATATATATATATATATATATATATATATATATATATCACCACTCACTGACATTCACTGGCTCTATGATTTGTTCCCAAGTATAAAATTCTCTGAAAAGCAATCACTGCCCCAAATGGAAGCCCTTATATCACACTACCCACAAATTCCATTTCCCTTCAAGCAAGGAGAGTAGCAACAATCCCCTGACCTGGTCCCCTGCACATTCAGGCCACTGGCTCAAGTCTGGACACTCAGCATGGACCCAGGAGAGACCTGGCCAGCCCCAGGAGACGTAGGATTTGACACAGTGAAGGCAGTGGCATCACAGTGCAGCCTCCTTCCTTCTGTGACCTCCCCTCCAACCATAATAACATCCACTCTTCTCACGAATCTGCTAAGACTCATCCCTTTTTCAGTCAGAAGAAACCAAAGTAATGGGTTGATACTGTGTTTCATGGTTGTTCT